>JBBBDQ010014334.1:0-14881 GCA_037127315.1 Ascarosepion bandense
ACTCATTGATTCCAAAAACTTGAGTTTCTTTGGAACTCCACTCATTGATTCCAAAAACTTGAGTTTCTTTGAACTCCACTCATTGATTCCAAAAACTTGAGTTTCTTTGAACTCCCTCATTGATTCCAAAAACTTGAGTTTCTTTGAACTCCACTCATTGATTCCAAAAACTTGAGTTTCTTTGAACTCCACTCATTGATTCAAAAACTTGAGTTTCTTTGAACTCCACTCATTGATTACAAAAACTTGAGTTTCTTTGAACTCCACTCATTGATTCCAAAAACTTGAGTTTCTTTGAACTCCCCTCATTGATTCCAAAAACTTGAGTTTCTTTGAACTCACTCATTGATTCAAAAACTTTGAGTTTCTTTGAACTCCACTCATGGATTCAAAACTTGAGTTTCTTTGAACTCCACTCATTGATTCCAAAAACTTGAGTTTCTTCGAACTCCACTCATTGATTCAAAAACTTGGGTTTCTTTGAACTCCCCTCATTGATTCAAAGCTTGAGTTTCTTTGAACTCCTCATTGATTCCAAAAACTTGAGTTTCTTTGAACTCCACTCATGGATTCCAAAAACTTGAGTTTCTTTGAACTCCCTCATTGATTCCAAAAACTTGAGTTTCTTTGAACTCACCTCATAATTCCAAAGAAGTGAGTTTCTTGAACTCCACTCATTGATTCCAAAAACTTGAGTTTCTTTGAACTCACATCATGAATTCCAAAGAAATTGAGTTTCTTTGAACTCCTCATTGATTCCAAAAACTTGGTTTCTTTGAACTCACCTCATGAATTCAAAGAAATTGAGTTTCTTTGAACTCCACTCATTGATTCCAAAAACTTGATTTCTTCGAACTCCACTCATTGATTCCAAAAACTTGAGTTTCTTTGAACTCCACTCATTGATTCCAAAAACTTGAGTTTCTTCGAACTCCACTCATTGATTCCAAAAACTTGGGTTTTCTTTGAACTCACCTCATTGATTCCAAAAACTTGAGTTTCTTTGAACTCCACTCATTGATTCCAAAAACTTGAGATTTCTTTGAACTCCACTCATTGATTACAAAAACTTGAGTTTCTTTGAACTCCACTCATTGATTCCAAAAACTTGAGTTTCTTTGAACTCCCCTCATTGATTCCAAACTTGAAGTTTCTTTGAACTCCACTCATTGATTCCAAAAACTTGAGTTTCTTTGAACTCACCTCATGAATTCCAAAGAAATTGAGTTTCTTCGAACTCCACTCATTGATTCAAAAACTTGAGTTTCTTTGAACTCACTCATTGATTACAAAAACTTGAGTTTCTTTGAACTCCACTCATTGATTCCAAAAACTTGAGTTTCTTTGAACTCCCCTCATTGATTCCAAAAACTTGAGTTTCTTTGAACTCCACTCATTGATTCAAAAACTTGAGTTTCTTTGAACTCCACTCATGGATTCAAAAACTTGAGTTTCTTTGAACTCCACTCATTGATTCCAAAAACTTGAGTTTCTTGAACTCCCTCCATTGATTCCAAAAACTTGAGTTTTCTTTGAACTCCCTCATTGATTCAAAAACTTGAGTTTCTTTGAACTCCACTCATTGATTCCAAAAACTTGAGTTTCTTTGAACTCCACTCATGGATTCCAAAAACTTGAGTTTCTTTGAACTCCCTCATTGATTCCAAAACTTGAGTTTCTTTGAACTCACCTCATGAATTCAAAGAAATTGAGTTTCTTTGAACTCCACTCATTGATTCCAAAAACTTGAGTTTCTTGCATTCACCTCATGGTCCAAAAGAAATTGAGTTTCTTTGAACTCCACTCATTGATTCCAAAAACTTGAGTTTCTTTGAACTCACCTCATGAATTCCAAAGAAATTGAGTTTCTTTGAACTCCACTCATTGATTCCAAAAACTTGAGTTTCTTTGAACTCCACTCATTGATTCCAAAAACTTGAGTTTCTTTGAACTCCACTCATTGATTCCAAAACTTGAGTTTCTTCGAACTCCCACTCATTGATTCAAAACTTGAGTTTCTTTGAACTCACCTCATTGATTCCAAAAACTTGAGTTTCTTTGAACTCCACTCGTGAGATTCCAAAAACTTGAGTTTCTTTGAACTCACCTCATGAATTCCAAAGAAATTGAGTTTCTTTGAACTCCCCTCATTGATTCCAAAAACTTGAGTTTCTTTGAACTCACCTCATGGATTCCAAAGAAATTGAGTTTCTTTGAACTCCACTCATTGGAAATTCAAAAAACTTGAGTTTCTTTGAACTCACCTCATGGATTCCAAAGAAATTGAGTTTCTTGAACTCCACTCATTGATTCCAAAAACTTGGAGTTTCTTTGAACTCCCTCATGGATTCAAAGAAATTGAGTTTCTTCTGAACTCTCACTCCATTGATTCCAAAAACTTGAGTTTCTTTGAACTCACCTGGATTCCAAAGAAATTGAGTTTCTTCAAACTCCACTCATTGATTCCAAAAACTTGAGTTTCTTTGAACTCACCTCATGAATTCCAAAGAAATTGAGTTTCTTTGAACAACCACTCATTGATTCCAAAAGCGAGTTTCTTTGAACTCACCTCATGAATTCAAAGGAAATTGAGTTTCTTCGAACTCCACTCATTGATTCCAAAAACTTGAGTTTCTTTGAACTCACCTCATGAATTCCAAAGAAATTGAGTTTCTTTGAACTCCACTCATTGATTCCAAAAACTTGAGTTTCTTTGAACTCACCTCATGAATTCCAAAGAATTGAGTTTCTTCTGAGCTCACCCTCATTGATTCCAAAAACTTGAGTTTCTTTGAACTCACCTCATGAATTCCAAAGAAATTGAGTTTCTTTTCAGACTCCACTCCATTGATTCCCAAAAACTTGAGTTTCTTTGAACTCACCTCATGAATTCCAAAGAAATTGAGTTTCTTTGAACTCCACTCATTGATTCCAAAAACTTGAGTTTCTTTGAACTCACCTCATGAATTCCAAAGAAATTGAGTTTCTTTTTGAACTCCACTCATTGATTCCAAAACTTGAGTTTCTTTGAACTCACCTCATGGATTCCAAAAGAAGTGAGTTTCTTTGAACTCCACTCATTGATTCCAAAAACTTGGGTTTTCTTTGAGGCTACCTCATGAATTCCAAAGAAATTGAGTTTCTTTGAACTCCACTCATTGATTCCAAAACTTGAGTTTCTTTGAACTCACCTCATGAATTCCAAAGAAATTGAGTTTCTTTGAACTCCACTCATTGATTCCAACAACTTGAGTTTCTTTGAACTCACCTCATGAATTCCAAAGGGTGAGTTTCTTTGAACTCCACTCATTGATTCCAAAAACTTGAGTTTCTTTGAACTCACCTCATGAATTCCAAAGAAATTGAGTTTCTTTGAACTCCACTCATTGATTCCAAAAACTTGAGTTTCTTTGAACTCACCTCGCAATTCAAAGAAATTGAGTTTCTTCACAGACTCCCTCATTGATTCCAAAAACTTGAGTTTCTTTGAACTCACCTCATGAATTCCAAAGAAATTGGATTTCTTTAGACTCCACTCATTGATTCCAAAAACTTGAGTTTCTTTGAACTCACCTCATGAATTCCAAAGAAATTGAGTTTCTTCGAACTCCTCATTGATTCCAAGCATTTCTTTGAACTCACCTCATGGATTCCAAAGAAATTGAGTTTCTTTGAACTCCACTCATTGATTCCAAAAACTTGAGTTTCTTTGAACTCACCTCATGAATTCCAAAGAAATTGAGTTTCTTTGAACTCCACTCATTGATTCCAAAAACTTGAGTTTCTTTGAACTCACCTCATGAATTCCAAAGAATTGAGTTTCTTTGAACTCCACTCATTGATTCCAAAAACTTGAGTTTCTTTGAACTCCACTCATTGATTCCAAAAACTTGAGTTTCTTTGAACTCCCCTCATTGATTCCAAAAACTTGAGTTTCTTTGAACTCCCTCATTAAATTCCAAAAACTTGAGTTTCTTTGAACTCCACTCATTGATTCCAAAAACTTGAGTTTCTTTGAACTCCACTCATTGATTCCAAAACTTGAGTTTCTTTGAACTCCACTCATGGATTCAAAAACTTGAGTTTCTTTGAACTCCCCTCATTGATTCCAAAAACTTGAGTTTCTTTGAACTCACCTCATGAATTCCAAAGAAAATTGAGTTTCTTTGAACTCCACTCATTGATTCAAAAACTTGAGTTTCTTTGAACTCACCTCATGAATTCCAAAGAAATTGAGTTTCTTTGAACTCCACTCATTGATTCAAAAACTTGAGTTTCTTTGAACTCACCTCATGAATTCAAAGAAATTGAGTTTCGAACTCCACTCATTGATTCCAAAAACTTGAGTTTCTTTGAACTCACCTCATGGATTCCAAAGAAATTGAGTTTCTTTGAACTCCACTCATTGATTCCAAAAACTTGAGTTTCTTTGAACTCACCTCATGAATTCCAAAGAAATTGAGTTTCTTTGAACTCCACTCATTGATTCCAAAAACTTGAGTTTCTTTGAACTCCTCATGAATTCCAAAGAAATTGAGGTTTCTTTGAACTCACTCATTGGATTCCAAAAACTTGAGTTTCTTCGAACTCCCACTCATTGATTCCAAAAACTTGAGTTTCTTTGAACTCCACTCATTGATTCAAAAACTTAGAGTTTCTTCGAACTCCTCCATTGATTCAAAAGCTTTGAGTTTCTTTGAACTCACCTCATTGATTCAAAAACTTGAGTTTCTTTGAACTCCACTCATTGATTCAAAACTTGAGTTTCTTGAACTCACCTCATGAATTCAAAGAAATTGAGTTTCTTTGAACCCCTCATTGATTCCAAAAACTTGAGTTTCTTTGAACTCCACCTCATGGATTCCAAAGAAATTGAGTTTCTTTGAACTCCACTCATTGATTCCAAAACTTGAGAGTTTCTTTGAACTCCTCATGGATTCCAAAGAAATTGGTTTCTTCGAGCTCCTCATTAATTTCAACTTGAGTTTCTTTGAACTCACCTCATGGATTCCAAAGAAATTGAGTTTCTTTGAACTCCACTCATTGATTCCAAAAACTTGAGTTTCTTTGAACTCACCTCATGGATTCCAAAGAAATTGAGTTTCTTCGAACTCCACTCATTGATTCCAAAAACTTGAGTTTCTTTGAACTCACCTCATGAATTCCAAAGAAATTGAGTTTCTTTGAACAACCACTCATTGATTCCAAAAACTTGAGTTTCTTTGAACTCACCTCATGAATTCCAAAAGAAATTGAGTTTCTTCGAACTCCACTCATTGATTCCAAAAACTTGAGTTTCTTTGAACTCACCTCATGAATTCCAAAGAAATTGAGTTTCTTTGAACTCCACTCATTGATTCCAAAAACTTGAGTTTCTTTGGGAACTCACCTCATGAATTCCAAAGGAATTAGTTTCTTTGAACTCCACTCATTGATTCCCAAAAACTTGAGTTTCTTTGAACTCACCTCATGAATTCCAAAGAAATTGAGTTTCTTTGAACTCCACTCATTGATTCCAAAAACTTGAGTTTCTTTGAACTCACCTCATGAATTCAAAGAATTGAGTTTCTTTGAACTCCACTCATTGATTCCAAAAACTTGAGTTTCTTTGAACTCACCTCATGAATTCCAAAGAAATTGAGTTTCTTTGAACTCCACTCATTGATTCCAAAAACTTGAGTTTCTTTGAACTCACCTCGCAGATTCCAAAGAAATTGAGTTTCTTTGAACTCCACTCATTGATTCAAAAACTTGAGTTTCTTTGAACTCACCTCATGAATTCCAAAGAAATTGAGTTTCTTTGAACTCCACTCATTGATTCAAAAACTTGAGTTTCTTTGAACTCACCTCATGAATTCCAAAGAAATTGAGTTTCTTTGAACTGCACTCATTGATTCTAACAACTTGAGTTTCTTTGAACTCACCTCATGAATTCAAAGAAATTGAGTTTCTTTGAACTCCACTCATTGATTCAAAAACTTGAGTTTCTTTGAACTCACCTCATGAATTCCAAAGAAAATTGAGTTTCTTTGAACTCCACTCATTGATTCCAAAAACTTGAGTTTCTTTGAACTCACCTCCTTGAATTCCAAAGAAATTGAGTTTCTTTGAACTCCACTCATTGATTCCAAAAACTTGAGTTTCTTTTGGAACTCACCTCACTTGAATTCCAAAGAAATTGAGTTTCTTTGAACTCCACTCATTGATTCCAAAAACTTGAGTTTCTTTGAACTCACCTCATGAATTCCAAAGAAATTGAGTTTCTTGAACTCCACTCATTGATTCCAAAAACTTGAGTTTCTTTGAACTCACCTCATGGGTCCAAAGAAATTGAGTTTCTTTGAACTCCACTCATTGATTCCAAAAACTTGAGCTGAACTCACCTCATGAATTCAAAGAAATTGAGTTTCCTTCGAACTCCACTCATTGATTCCAAAAACTTGAGTTTCTTTGAACTCACCTCATGGATTCCAAAGAAATTGAGGTTTACTTTGAACTCCACTCATTGATTCCAAAAACTTGAGTTTCTTTGAACTCACCTCATAATTCCAAAAGGTGAGTTTCTTGAACTCCACTCATTGATTCCAAAAACTTGGTTTCTTTGAACTCACCTCAAATTCAAAGAATTGAGTTTCTTTGAACTCCACTCATTGATTCCAAAAACTTGAGTTTCTTTGAACTCCACTCAATTTGATTCAAAAAACTTGAGTTTCTTTGAACTCCCCTCATTGATTCCAAAAACTTGAGTTTCTTTGAACTCCCCTCATTGATTCCAAAACTTGAGTTTCTTTGAACTCCACTCATTGATTCCAAAAACTTACGAGTTTCTTTGAACTCACCTCATGGATTCCAAAGAAATTGAGTTTCTTCGAACTCCACTCATTGTTCAAAAACTTGAGTTTTCTTTGAACTCACCTCACCTTAGATTCAAAGAAATTGAGTTTCTTTGAACTCCACTCACATTGATTCCAAAAAACTTGTAGGTTTCTTTTGAACTCACCTCATGGATTCCAAGAAATTGAGTTTTTTGAACTCCACTCATTGATTCCAAAAAGCTTGATTTTCTTTGAACACACCTCATGGATTCGAAAATTGAGTTTTCTTTGAACTCCACTCATTGATTCCAAAAACTTGAGTTTTCTTTGAACTCACCTCATAATTCAAAGAAATTGAGTTTCTTTGAACTCCACTCATTGATTCCAAAAACTTGAGTTTTCTTTGAACTCACCTACTTGAATTCAAAGAAATTGAGTTTCTTTGAACTCCACTCATTGATTCCAAAAACTTGAGTTTTCTTTGAACTCTTACCACTTAATTCAAAGAAATTGAGTTTCTTTGAACTCCACTCATTGATTCCAAAAACTTGAGTTTCTTTGAACTCACCTCATGAATTCCAAAGAAATTGAGTTTCTTTGAACTCCACTCATTGATTCCAAAAACTTGAGTTTTCTTTGAACTCACCTCATGGACCCCAATTGAGTTTCTTTGAACTCCACTCATTGATTCCAAAAACTTGAGTTTCTTTGAACTCCACTCATTGATTCCAAAAACTTGAGTATCTTTGAACTCACCTCACATGAATTCCAAAGAAATTGAGTTTCTTTGAACTCCTCCATTGATTCCAAAAACTTGAGTTTCTTTGAACTCACCTCATGAATTCAAAAATTGAGTTTCTTTGAACTCCACTCATTAGGTCCAAAAACTTGAGTTTCTTTGAACTCACCTCATGAATTCAAAGAAATTGAGTTTCTTTGAACTCACTCATTGATTCCAAAAACTTGTTCTTTGAACTCACCTCATGGACCCCAAAGAAATTGAGTTTCTTTGAACTCCTCTGTTGATTCCAAAAACTTGAGTTTCTTTGAACTCACCTCATGAATTCCAAAGAAATTGAGTTTCTTTGAACTCCACTCATTGATTCCAAAAACTTGAGTTTCTTTGAACTCACCTCATAATTCAAAAAGAAATTGAGTTTCTTCTGAACTCCACTCATTGATTCCAAAAACTTGAGTTTCTTTGAACTCACCTCATGAATTCAAAGAAATTGAGTTTCTTGAACTCCACTCATTGATTCCAAAAACTTGAGTTTCTTTGAACTCACCTCATGAATTCCAAAGAAATTGAGTTTCTTTGAACTCCACTCATTGATTCCAAAAACTTGAGTTTCTTTGAACTCACCTCATGAATTCCAAAGAAATTGAGTTTCTTTGAACTCCACTCATTGATTCAAAAACTTGAGTTTCTAACGAACTCACCTCATGAATTCCAAAGAAATTGAGTTTCTTTGAACTCCACTCATTGATTCCAAAAACTTGAGTTTCTTTGAACTCACCTCATGAATTCCAAAGAAATTGAGTTTCTTTGAACTCCACTCATTGATTTAAAAACTTGAGTTTCTTTGAACTCACCTCATGGATTCCAAAGAAATTGAGTTTCTTTGAACTCACTCATTGATTCCAAAAACTTGAGTTTCTTTGAACTCCTCATGAATTCCAAAAGAAATTGAGTTTCTTTGAACTCCACTCATTGATTCCAAAAACTTGAGTTTCTTTGAACTCACCTCCTTGAATTCCAAAGAATTGAGTTTCTTTGAACTCCACTCATTGATTCCAAAAACTTGAGTTTCTTTGAACTCACCTCATGGATTCCAAAGAAATTGAGTTTCTTTGAACTCCACTCATTGATTCCAAAAACTTGAGTTTCTTTGAACTCACCTCATGAATTCAAAGTGGGTTTCTTCGAACTCCACTCATTGATTCCAAAAACTTGAGTTTCTTGAACTCACCTCATGGATTCCAAAGAAATTGAGTTTCTTTGAACTCCACTCATTGATTCCAAAAAACTTGAGTTTCTTTGAACTCACCTCATGAATTCAAAGAAATTGAGTTTCTTTGAACTCCACTCTCATTGATTCCAAAAACTTGATTTTCTTTGAACTCACCTCATGAATTCCAAAGAAGGTAGGTTTCTTTGAACTCCACTCATTGATTCCAAAAACTTGAGTTTCTTTGAACTCACCTCATGAATTCCAAAGAAATTGAGTTTTCTTTGAACTCCACTCATTGATTCCAAAAACTTGAGTTTCTTTGAACTCACCTCATAAAATTCAAAGAAATTGAGTTTCTTCCGAACTCCACTCATTGATTCAAAAACTTGAGTTTCTTTGAACTCACCTCATGAATTCCAAAGAAATTGAGTTTCTTTGAACTCCACTCATTGATTCCAAAAACTTGAGTTTCTTTGAACTCACCTCATGAATTCAAAGAAATTGAGTTTCTTTGAACTCCACTCATTGATTCCAAAAACTTGAGTTTCTTTGAACTCACCTCATGAATTCCAAAGAAATTGAGTTTCTTTGAACTCCACTCATTGATTCCAAAAACTTGAGTTTCTTTGAACTCACCTCATGAATTCCAAGAAATTGAGTTTCTTTGAACTCCACTCATTGATTCAAAAACTTGAGTTTCTTTGAACTCACCTCATGGATTCCAAAGAAATTGAGTTTTCTTTGAACTCCACTCATTGATTCAAAAACTTGAGTTTCTTTGAACTCACCTCATGAATTCCAAAGAAATTGAGTTTCTTTGAACTCCACTCATTGATTCAAAAACTTGAGTTTCTTTGAACTCACCTCATGAATTCCAAAGAAATTGAGTTTCTTTGAACTCCACTCATTGATTCCAAAAACTTGAGTTTCTTTGAACTCACCTCATGGATTCAAAGAAATTGAGTTTCTTTGAACTCCACTCATTGATTCCAAAAACTTGAGTTTCTTTGAACTCCTCATGAATTCCAAAGAAGTTGAGTTTCTTCGAACTCCACTCATTGATTCCAAAAACTTGAGTTTCTTTGAACTCACCTCATGGATTCCAAAGAAATTGAGTTTCTTTGAACTCCACTCATTGATTCCAAAAACTTGAGTTTATTTGAACTCACCTCATGAATTCCAAAAATTGAGTTTCTTTGAACTCCACTCATTGATTCCAAAAACTTGATTTTCTTTGAACTCACCTCATGAATTCCAAAAGAAATTGGGTTTCTTTGAACTTCCACTCATTGATTTCAAAAACTTGAGTTTCTTTGAACTCACCTCCTTGAATTCAAAGAAATTAAGGTTTCTTTGAACTCCTCATTTGATTCCAAAAACTTGAGTTTCTTTGAACTCACCTCATGAATTCCAAAGAAATTGAGTTTCTTCGAACTCCACTCATTGATTCCAAAAACTTGATTTCTTTGAACTCACCTCACTTGAATTCAAAGAAATTGAGTTTCTTTGAACTCCACTCATTGATTTCAAAAACTTGAGTTTCTTTGAACTCACCTCATAGTCAAAGAAATTGAGTTTCTTTGAACTCCACTCATTGATTCCAAAAACTTGAGTTTCTTTGAACTCACCTCATGAATTCCAAAATTGAGTTTCTTTGAACTCCACTCATTGATTCCAAAAACTTGAGTTTCTTTGAACTCACCTCATAGATCCAAAGAAATTGAGTTTCTTTGAACTCACTCCGTGATTCCAAAAACTTGAGTTTCTTTGAACTCACCTCATGGATTCCAAAGAAATTGAGTTTCTTTGAACTCCACTCGTGATTCAAAAAAACTTGAGTTTCTTTGAACTCACCTCATGAATTCCAAAGAAATTGAGTTTCTTTGAACTCCACTCATTGATTCCAAAAACTTGATTTCTTTGAACTCACCTCATGAATTCAAAGAAATTGAGTTTCTTTGAACTCCACTCATTTGATTCCAAAAACTTGAGTTTCTTTGAACTCACCTCATGGATTCCAAAGAAATTGAGTTTCTTTGAACTCCACTCATTGATTCCAAAAACTTGAGTTTCTTTGAACTCACCTCATGAATTCCAAAAGAAATTGAGTTTCTTTGAACTCCACTCATTGGTTCCAAAACTTGAGTTTCTTTGAACCACCTCATGGATTCAAGAAATTGAGTTTCTTTGAACTCCACTCATTGATTCCAAAAACTTGAGTTTCTTTGAACTCACCTCATGAATTCAAAGAAATTGAGTTTCTTTGAACTCCACTTTCATTGATTCCAAAAACTTGATTTTCTTTAAGGAACTCTCTTGAATTCCAAAGAAATTGAGTTTCTTTGAACTCCCTCATTGATTCCAAAGCCAGGTTCTTTGAACTCACCTCATGAATTCCAAAGAAATTGAGTTTCTTTGAACTCCACTCATTGATTCAAAAACTTGAGTTTCTTTGAACTCACCTCATGAATTCCCAAGAAATTGAGTTTCTTTGAACTCACTCATTGATTCTTGAGTTTCTTTGAACTCACCTCATGAATTCCAAAGAAATTGAGTTTCTTTGAACTCCACTCATTGATTCCAAAAACTTGATTTCTTTGAACTCACCTCTGAATTCCAAAGAAATTGAGTTTCTTGAACTCACTCATTGATTCCAAAAACTTGAGTTTCTTTGAACTCACCTTAATTCCAAAGAAATTGAGTTTCTTTTTATGAACTCCACTCATTGGTTAAAAACTTGAGTTTCTTTGAACTCCCTCATGAATTCAAAGAAATTGAGTTTCTTTGAACTCCACTCATTGATTCCAAAAACTTGAGTTTCTTTGAACTCACCTCATGAATTCCGAAAATTGAGTTTCTTTGAACTCCACTCGTGATTCCAAAAACTTGAGTTTCTTTGAACTCACCTCATGAATTCCAAAGAAATTAGAGTTTCTTCGAACTCCACTCATTGATTCCAAGGAAACTTGAGTTTCTTTGAACTCACCTCATGGATTCCAAGAAATTGAGTTTCTTTGAACTCCACTCATTGATTCCAAAAACTTGAGTTTCTTTGAACTCCCTCATGAATTCAAAGAAATTGAGTTTCTTTGAACTCCCACTCGGTGATTCCAAAAACTTGAGTTTCTTTGAACTCCTCATGGATTCCAAAGAAATTGAGTTTCTTTGAACTCCACTCATTGATTCCAAAAAACTTGAGTTTCTTTGAACTCCACTCATTGATTCCAAAAACTTGAGTTTCTTTGAACTCCCCTCATTGATTCCAAAAACTTGAGTTTCTTTGAACTCCCCTCATTGATTCCAAAAACTTGAGTTTCTTTGAACTCCACTCATTGATTCCAAAAACTTGAGTTTCTTTGAACTCACCTCATGAATTCCAAAGAAATTGAGTTTCTTTGAACTCCACTCATTGATTCCAAAGAAACTTGAGTTTCTTTGAACTCACCTCATGAATTCCAAAGAAATTGAGTTTCTTTAGACTCCACTCATTGATTCCAAAAACTTGAGTTTCTTTGAACTCACCTCATGAATTCCAAAGAAATTGAGTTTCTTTGAACTCCACTCATTTATTCCAAAAACTTGAGTTTCTTTGAACTCACCTCTTGAATTCCAAAGAAATTGAGTTTCTTTGAACTCCACTCATTGATTCCAAAAACTTGAGTTTCTTTGAACTCACCCCTCATGAATTCCAAAGAAATTGAGTTTCTTTGAACTCCACTCATTGATTTCAAAAACTTGAGTTTCTTTGAACTCACCTCATGGATTTCCAAAGAAATTAAAGTTTTCTTTGAACTCCTCATTGATTCCAAAAACTTGAGTTTCTTTGAACTCACCTCATGGAAATTCCAAAGAAATTGAGTTTCTGAACTCCACTCATTGATTCCAAAAACTTGAGTTTCTTTGAACTCACCTCATGAATTCCAAAAGAAATTGAGTTTCTTTGAACTCCACTCATTGATTCCAAAAACTTGAGTTTCTTGAACTCCCCTCATTGATTCCAAAAACTTGAGTTTCTTTGAACTCCACTCATTGATTCCAAAAACTTGAGTTTCTTTGAACTCCACTCATGAGATTCAAAAACTTGAGTTTCTTTGAACTCCCCTCATTGATTCCAAAAACTTGAGTTTCTTTGAACTCACCTCATGAATTCCAAAGAGAATTGGGTTCTTCGAACTCCACTCATTGATTCCAAAAACTTGAGTTTCTTTGAACTCACCTCATGAATTCCAAAGAAATTGGGCTGCTTTGAACTCCACTCATTGATTCCAAAGAAACTTGAAGTTTCTTTGAACTCACCTCATGAATTCCAAAGAAATTGAGTTTCTTTGAACTCCACTCATTGATTCAAAACTTGAGTTTCTTCGAACTCCATCATTGATTCCAAAAACTTGAGTTTCTTTGAACTCCACTCATTGATTTCAAAAACTTAGAGTTTCTTGAACTCCACTCATTGATTCAAAAACTTGGGTTTTCTTTGAACTCACCTCATTGATTCCAAAAACTTGAGTTTCTTTGAACCACTGTTGATTCCAAAAACTTGAGTTTCTTTGAACTCTCTGTGAATTCCAAAGAAATTGAGGTTTCTTTGAACTCCCCTCATTGATTCCAAAAACTTGAGTTTCTTTGAACTCACCTCATGGATTCAAAATTGGGTTTCTTTGAACTCCACTCATTGATTCCAAAAACTTGAGTTTCTTTGAACTCACCACCTCATGGATTCCAAAGAAATTGAGTTTCTTCGAACTCCCACTCATTGATTCCAAAAACTTGAGTTTCTTTGAACTCACCTCATGGATTCAAAGAAATTGAGTTTCTTTGAACTCCACTCATTGATTCCAAAAACTTGGTTCTTTTTGAACTCACCTCATGGATTCCAAGAAATTGAGTTTCTTCCGAACTCACTCATTGATTCCAAAAAACTTGAGTTTCTTTGAACTCACCTCATGAATTCAAAGAAATTGAGTTTCTTTGAACAACCACTCATTGATTCCAAAAACTTGAGTTTCTTTGAACTCACCTCCATGGTCAAAGAAATTGAGTTTCTTCGAACTCCACTCATTGATTCCAAAAACTTGAGTTTCTTTGAACCCTATAAATTCAAAGAGAGTTGAGTTTCTTTGAACTCCACTCATTGATTTCAAAAACTTGAGTTTCTTTGAACTCACCTCATGAATTCCAAAGAAATTGAGTTTCTTTGAACTCCACTCATTGATTCCAAAAACTTGAGTTTCTTTGAACTCACCTCATGAATTCAAAGAAATTGAGTTTCTTTGAACTCCACTCATTGATTCCAAAAACTTGAGTTTCTTTGAACTCACCTCATGAATTCAAAGAAATTGAGTTTCTTTGAACTCCACTCATTGATTCCAAAAACTTGAGTTTCTTTGAACTCACCTCATGAATTCAAAGAAATTGAGTTTCTTTGAACTCCACTCATTGATTCCAAAAACTTGAGTTTCTTTGAACTCACCTCATGGATTCCAAAGAAATTGAGTTTCTTTGAACTCCACTCATTGATTCCAAAAACTTGAGTTTCTTTGAACTCACCTCATGAATTCCAAAGAAATTGAGTTTCTTTGAACTCCACTCATTGATTCAAAAACTTGAGTTTCTTTGAACTCACCTCATAATTCGAAAATTGAGTTTCTTTGAACTCCACTCATTGATTCCAACAACTTGAGTTTCTTTGAACTCACCTCATGAATTCAAAAGAAATTGAGTTTCTTTGAACTCCACTCTGACGATTCAAAAACTTGAGTTTCTTTGAACTCACCTCATGAATTCCAAAGAAATTGAGTTTCTTTGAACTCCACTCATTGATTCCAAAAACTTGAGTTTCTTTGAACTCACCTCATGAATTCCAAAGAAATTGAGTTTCTTTGAACTCCACTCATTGATTCCAAAAACTTGAGTTTCTTTGAACTCACCTCATGAATTTCAAAGAAATTGAGTTTCTTTGAACTCCACTCCATTGATTCCAAAAACTTGAGTTTCTTTGAACTCACCTCATGAATTCCAAAGAAATTGAGTTTCTTTGAACTCATCATTGATTCCAAAAACTTGAGTTTCTTTGAACTCACTCCGCAATTCCAAAGAAATTGAGTTTCTTCGAAC
>JBBBDQ010014335.1:0-16787 GCA_037127315.1 Ascarosepion bandense
TAATGTACTGTGTAATCGACTGTATGATGTACTGTGTCATCAATAATTATGTATAATGTACTGTGTAATCGACTGTATGATGTACTGTGTCATCAATAATTATGTGTAATGTACTGTGTAATCGACTGTATGATGTACTGTCTCATCAATAATTATGTGTAATGTACTGTATAATCGACTGTATGATGTACTGTGTCTTCAATAGTGTATAATGTACTGTGTAATCGACTGTATGATGTACTGTGTCATCAATAATTGTGTATAATGTACTGTTGTAATCATTTTGTATGATGTACTGTGTCATCAATAATTATGTGTAATGTACTGTGTAATCGACTGTATGATGTACTGTGTCATCAATAATTATGTGTAATGTACTGTGTAATCGACTGTATGATGTACTGTGTCATCAATAATTATGTGTAATGTACTGTGTAATCGACTGTATGATGTACTGTGTCATCAATAATTATGTATAATGTACTGTGTAATCGACTGTATGATGTACTGTGTCGTAATAATTATATGTAATGTACTGTGTAATCGACTGTATGATGTACTGTGTCATCAATAATTATGTATAATGTACTGTGTAATCGACTGTATGATGTACTGTGTCATCAATAATTGTGTGTAATGTACTGTGTAATCGACTGTGATGTACTGTGTCATCAATAATTATGTGTAATGTACTGTGTAATCGACTGTATGATGTACTGTGTCATCAATAATTATGTATAATGTACTGTGTAATCGACTGTATGATGTACTGTGTCATCAATAATTATGTGTAATGTACTGTGTAAATCGACTGTATGATGTACTGTGTCATCAATAATTATGTGTAATGTACTGTGTAATCGACTGTATGATGTACTGTCATCTGACAGTATGTGTAATGTGCTGTGTAATCGACTGTATGATGTACTGTGTCATCAATAATTATGTATAATGTACTGTGTAATCGACTGTATGATGTACTGTGTCATCAATAATTATGTGTAATGTACTGTGTAATCGACTGTATGATGTACTGTGTCATCAATAATTATGTGTAATGTACTGTGTAATCGACTGTATGATGTACTGTGTCATCAATAATTATGTATAATGTACTGTGTAATCGACTGTATAGTGTACTGTGTCATCAATAATTATGTGTAATGTACTGTGTAATCGACTGTGTATGATGTACTGTGTCATCAATAATTATGTGTAATGTACTGTACTTAATCGACTGTATGATGTACTGTGTCATCAATAATTATGTATAATGTACTGTGTAATCGACTGTATGATGTACTGTGTCATCAATAATTATGTGTAATGTACTGTGTAATCGACTGTATGGTGTACTGTGTCATCAATAATTATGTATAATGTACTGTGTAATCGACTGTATGATGTACTGTGTCATCAATAATTATGTGTAATGTACTGTGTAATCGACTGTATGATGTACTGTGTCATCAATAATTATGTGTAATGTACTGTGTAATCGACTGTATGATGTACTGTGTCATCAATAATTATGTATAATGTACTGTGTAATCGACTGTATGATGTACTGTGTCATCAATAATTATGTGTAATGTACTGTGTAATCGACTGTATGATGTACTGTGTCATCAATAATTATGTGTAATGTACTGTGTAATCGACTGTATGATGTACTGTCTCATCAATAATTATGTGTAATGTACTGTGTAATCGACTGTATGATGTACTGTGTCATCAATAATTATGTATAATGTACTGTGTAATCGACTGTATGATGTACTGTATCGTAGTAATTGTGTAATGTACTGTGTAATCGACTGTACTGATGTACTGTGTCATCAATAATTGTGTATAATGTACTGTGTAATCGACTGTATGATGTACTGTGTCATCAATAATTATGTGTAATGTACTGTATAATCGACTACATATGATGTACTGTGTCATCAATAATTATGTATATTTTATGTAATCGACTGTATGATGTACTGTGTCATCAATAATTATGTGTAATGTGCCTGTGTAATCGACTGTATGATGTACTGTGTCATCAATAATTATGTATGTAATGTGCTATATGATAAAGCTGTATGATGTACTGTGTCATCAGCGAGTATGTATAATGTACTGTGTAATCGACTGTATGATGTACTGTATCATCAATAATTATGTATAATGTACTGTGTAATCGACTGTATGATGTACTGTATCATCAATAATTATGTGTAATGTACTGTGTAATCGACTGTATGATGTACTGTATCATCAATAATTATGTGTAATGTACTGTGTAATCGACTGTATGATGTACTGTGTCATCAATAATTATGTGTAATGTACTGTGTAATCGACTGTATGATGTACTGTGTCATCAATAATTATGTGTAATGTACTGTATACAGTAAACTGTATGATGTACTGTGTCATCAATAATTATGTATAATGTACTGTGTAATCGACTGTATGATGTACTGTATCATCAATAATTGTATGTGTGCTGTGTAATCGACTGTATGATGTACTGTCTCATCAATAATTATGTGTAATGTACTGTGTAATCGACTGTATGATGTACTGTGTCATCAATAATTATGTATAATGTACTGTGTAATCGACTGTATGATGTACTGTGTCATCAATAATTGTATATAATGTACTGTGTAATCGACTGTATGATGTACTGTGTCATCAATAATTATGTGTAATGTACTGTGTAATCGACTGTATGATGTACTGTGTCATCAATAATTATGTATAATGTACTGTGTAATCGACTGTATGATGTACTGTCTCATCAATAATTATGTGTAATGTGCTGTGTAATCGACTGTATGATGTACTGTGTCATCAATAATTATGTATAATGTACTGTGTAATCGACTGTATGATGTACTGTGTCATCAATAATTATGTGTAATGTACTGTGTAATCGACTGTATGATGTACTGTGTCATCAATAATTATGTGTAATGTACTGTGTAATCGACTGTATGATGCTTTTGTCTCATCAATAATTATGTGTAATGCTGTGTAATCGACTGTATGATGTACTGTCTCATCAATAATTGTAGTAATGTACTGTGTAATCGACTGTATGATGTACTGTGTCATCAATAATTATGTATAATGTACTGTGTAATCGACTGTATGATGTATATTGTCATCAATAATTATGTGTAATGTACTGTGTAATCGACTGTATGATGTGCTATCTCATCAATAATTATGTGTAATGTACTGTGTAATCGACTGTATGATGTACTGTCTCATCAGTAATTATATGTAATGTGCTGTGTAATCGACTGTATGATGTACTGTGTCATCAATAATTATGTATAATGTGTGTAATCGACTGTATGATGTACTGTGTCATCAATAATTGTGTGTAATGTACTGTGTAATCGACTGTATGATGTACTGTCTCATCAATAATTATGTGTAATGTGCTACAATAGCAATCGACTGTATGATGTACTGTCTCATCAATAATTATGTGTAATGTACTGTGTAATCGACTGTATGATGTACTGTGTCATCAATAATTATGTATAATGTGCCACAATAATCGACTGTATGATGTACTGTGTCATCAATAATTATGTGTAATGTACTGTGTAATCGACTGTATGATGTACTGTCTCATCAATAATTATATGTAATGTACTGTGTAATCGACTGTATGATGTACTGTGTCATCAATAATTATGTATAATGTACTGTGTAATCGACTGTATGATGTACTGTGTCATCAATAATTATGTGTAATGTACTGTGTAATCGACTGTATGATGTACTGTGTCATCAATAATTATGTGTAATGTACTGTGTAATCGACTGTATGATGTACTGTCTCATCAATAATTATGTGTAATGTACTGTGTAATCGACTGTATGATGTACTGTGTCATCAATAATTGTATATAATGTACTGTGTAATCGACTGTGTGATGTACTGTGTCATCAATAATTATGTATAATGTACTGTGTAATCGACTGTATGATGTACTGTGTCATCAATAATTATGTGTAATGTACTGTGTAATCGACTGTATGATGTACTGTGTCATCAATAATTATGTATAATGTACTGTGTAATCGACTGTATGATGTACTGTGTCATCAATAATTATGTGTAATGTACTGTGTAATCGACTGTATGATGTACTGTCTCATCAATAATTATGTGTAATGTACTGTGTAATCGACTGTATGATGTACTGTGTCATCAATAATTATGTATAATGTACTGTGTAATCGACTGTATGATGTACTGTGTCATCAATAATTATGTGTAATGTACTGTGTAATCGACTGTATGATGTACTGTGTCATCAATAATTATGTGTAATGTACTGTGTAATCGACTGTATGATGTGCACATGTCATCAATAATTATGTATAATGTACTGTGTAATCGACTGTATGATGTACTGTGTCATCAATAATTATGTGTAATGTACTGTGTAATCGACTGTATGATGTACTGTGTCATCAATAATTATGTGTAATGTACTGTGTAATCGACTGTATGATGTACTGTGTCATCAATAATTATGTGTAATGTACTGTGTAATCGACTGTATGATGTACTGTTATCATCAATAATTATGTATAATGTACTGTGTAATCGACTGTATGATGTACTGTGTCATCAATAATTATGTGTAATGTACTGTGTAATCGACTGTATGATGTACTGTGTCATCAATAATTATGTATAATGTGCTATTGTAATCGACTGTATGATGTGCTGTGTCATCAATAATTATGTGTAATGTACTGTGTAATCGACTGTGTATGATACTGTGTCATCAATAATTATGTATAATGTACTGTGTAATCGACTGTATGATGTACTGTGTCATCAATAATTATGTGTAATGTGTGTAATCGACTGTATGATGTACTGTGTCATCAATAATTATGTGTAATGTACTGTACTTAATCGACTGTATGATGTACTGTATCATCAACCGTTATGTGTAATGTACTGTGTAATCGACTGTATGATGTACTGTGTCATCAATAATTATGTATAATGTACTGTGTAATCGACTGTATGATGTACTGTGTCATCAATAATTATGTGTAATGTACTGTGTAATCGACTGTATGATGTACTGTGTCATCAATAATTATGTATAATGTACTGTGTAATCGACTGTATGATGTACTGTGTCATCAATAATTGTATATGTGCTGTGCTAATCGACTGTATGATGTACTGTGTCATCAATAATTATGTATAATGTACTGTGTAATCGACTGTATGATGTACTGTGTCATCAATAATTATGTGTAATGTACTGTGTAATCGACTGTGTAGTGTACTGTGTCATCAATAATTATGTGTAATGTACTGTGTAATCGACTGTATGATGTACTGTCTCGTAATGAAATTATGTATAATGTACTGTGTAATCGACTGTATGATGTACTGTCTCATCAATAATTATGTGTAATGTACTGTGTAATCGACTGTATGATGTACTGTGTCATCAATAATTATGTGTAATGTACTGTGTAATCGACTGTATGATGTACTGTCTCATCAATAATTATGTGTAATGTACTGTGTAATCGACTGTATGATGTACTGTCTCATCAATAATTATGTATAATGTACTGTGTAATCAACTGTGATGTACTGTGTCATCAATAATTATGTGTAATGTACTGTGTAATCGACTGTATGATATACTGTGTCATCAATAATTATGTGTAATGTACTGTGTAATCGACTGTATGATGTACTGTGTCATCAATAATTATATGTAATGTACTGTGTAATCGACTGTATGATGTACTGTGTCATCAATAATTATGTGTAATGTACTGTGTAATCGACTGTGTAACAGTGATGTACTGTGTCATCAATAATTATGTATAATGTACTGTGTAATCGACTGTATGATGTGCTGTGTCATCAATAATTATAACCATAAGCCTGCTGTGTAATCGACTGTATGATGTACTGTATCATCAATAATTATGTGTAATGTACTGTGTAATCGACTGTATGATGTACTGTCTCATCAATAATTATGTGTAATGTACTGTGTAATCGACTGTATGATGTACTGTGTCATCAATAATTATATGTAAAGCAGTAACCTGTGTAATCGACTGTATGATGTACTGTGTCATCAATAATTATGTGTAATGTACTGTGTAATCGACTGTATGATGTACTGTCTCATCAATAATTATGTGTAATGTACTGTGTAATCGACTGTATGATGTACTGTGTCATCGTAATTATGTAATGTACTGTGTAATCGACTGTATGATGTACTGTGTCATCAATAATTGTGTAATGTACTGTGTAATCGACTGTATGATGTACTGTGTCATCAGTAATTATGTGTAATGTGCTGTGTAATCGACTGTATGATGTACTGTGTCATCAATAATTATGTGTAATGTACTGTGTAATCGACTGTATGATGTACTGTGTCATCAATAATTATGTGTAATGTACTGTGTAATCGACTGTATGATGTACTGTGTCATCAATAATTATGTGTAATGTACTGTGTAATCGACTGTATGATGTACTGTGTCATCAATAATTATGTATAATGTACTGTGTAATCGACTGGCATTGTACTGTGTCATCGTAATTATGTGTAATGTACTGTGTAATCGACTGTATGATGTACTGTGTCATCAATAATTATGTGTAATGTACTGTGTAATCGACTGTATGATGTACTGTGTCATCAATAATTATGTGTAATGTACTGTGTAATCGACTGTATGATGTACTGTGTCATCAATAATTATGTATAATGTACTGTGTAATCGACTGTATGATGTACTGTGTCATCAATAATTATGTGTAATGTACTGTATATCCGGCATACAATATGCAATATATAATTATGTATAATGTGCTGTGTAATCGACTGTATGATGTACTGTGTCATCAATAATTATGTATAATGTACTGTGTAATCGACTGTATGATGTGCTGTGTCATCAATAATTGCATGTGTAATGTACTGTAATCGACTGTATGATGTACTGTGTCATCAATAATTATGTATAATGTACTGTGTAATCGACTGTATGATGTACTGTGTCATCAATAATTATGTATAATGTACTGTGTAATCGACTGTATGATGTACTGTGTCATCAATAATTATGTGTAATGTGTACAACAGTAAACTGTATGATGTACTGTGTCATCAATAATTATGTATAATGTACTGTGTAATCGACTGTATGATGTACTGTGTCATCAATAATTATGTGTAATGTACTGTGTAATCGACTGTATGATGTACTGTGTCATCAATAATTGTATATAATGCTTACTGTGTAATCGGCTGTATGATGTACTGTGTCATCAATAATTATGTATAATGTACTGTGTAATCGACTGTATGATGTACTGTGTCATCAATAATTATGTGTAATGTACTGTATTGTAATCGACTGTATGATGTACTGTGTCATCAATAATTATGTATAATGTACTGTATATAATCGACTGTATGATGTACTGTGTCATCAATAATTATGTATAATGTACTGTGTAATCGACTGTACTTGATGTACTGTGTCATCAATAATTATGTATAATGTACTGTGTAATCGACTGTATGATGTACTGTGTCATCAATAATTATGTATAATGTACTGTGTAATCGACTGTATGATGTACTGTGTCATCAATAATTATGTGTAATGTACTGTGTAATCGACTGTATGATATGCTATGTCATCAATAATTGTGTGTAATGTACTGCCGTCGACTGTATGATGTACTGTCTCATCAATAATTATATATAATGTACTGTGTAATCGACTGTATGATGTACTGTCTCATCAATAATTATGTGTAATGTACTGTGTAATCGACTGTATGATGTACTGTGTCATCAATAATTATGTGTAATGTACTGTGTAATCGACTGTATGATGTACTGTCTCATCAATAATTATGTGTAATGTACTGTGTAATCGACTGTATGATGTACTGTCTCATCAATAATTATGTATAATGTACTGTACTTAATCGACTGTATGATGTACTGTGTCATCAATAATTATGTGTAATGTACTGTGTAATCGACTGTATGATGTACTGTGTCATCAATAATTATGTGTAATGTACTGTACTGTAATCGACTGTATGATGTACTGTCTCATCAATAATTATGTATAATGTACTATGTAATCGACTGTATGATATACTGTCTCATCAATAATTATGTGTAATGTACTGTGTAATCGACTGTATGATGTACTGTGTCATCAATAATTATGTGTAATGTACTGTGTAATCGACTGTATGATGCTGTGTCATCAATAATTATGTATAATGTACTGTGTAATCGACTGTATGATGTGTATTGTCATCAATAATTATGTGTAATGTACTGTGTAATCGACTGTTGTGATGCTGTGTCATCAATAATTATGTGTAATGTACTGTGTAATCGACTGTATGATACTTTATTGTCATCAATAATTATGTGTAATGTATATGTAGTCGACTGTATGATGTACTGTGTCATCAATAATTATATGTAATGTACTGTGTAATCGACTGTATGATGTACTGTCTCGTAATAATTATGTATAATGTACTGTGTAATCGACTGTATGATGTACTGTGTGTCGTAATAATTATATGTAATATACTATGTAATCGACTGTATGATGTATGTCATCAATAATTATAGCAATATGCTATGTAATCGACTGTATGATGTACTGTCTCATCAATAATTATGTATAATGTACTGTGTAATCGACTGTATGATGTACTGTGTCATCAATAATTATGTGTAATGTGCTGTGTAATCGACTGTGTAGTGTACTGTGTCATCAATAATTATGTGTAATGTACTGTGTAATCGACTGTATGATGTACTGTGTCATCAATAATTATGTATAATGTATACTGTGTAATCGACTGTATGATGTGCTGTGTCATCAATAATTATGTGTAATGTACTGTGTAATCGACTGTATGATGTACTGTGTCATCAATAATTATGTGTAATGTACTGTGTAATCGACTGTATTATGATGTGCTGTGTCATCAATAATTATGTATGATAACACACTGTGTAATCGACTGTATGATGTACTGTGTCATCAATAATTGTATATAATGTGCTGTGTAATCGACTGTATGATGTGCTGTGTCATCAATAATTATGTGTAATGTACTGTGTAATCGACTGTATGATGTACTGTGTCATCAATAATTATGTGTAATGTACTGTGTAATAATCGACTGTATGATGTACTGTGTCATCAATAATTATGTGTAATGTACTGTGTAATCGACTGTATGATGTACTGTGTCATCAATAATTATGTATAATGTACTGTGTAATCGACTGTATGATGTACTGTGTCATCAATAATTATGTGTAATGTACTGTAATCGACTGTATGATGTACTGTGTCATCAATAATTATGTATAATGTACTGTGTAATCGACTGTATGATGTACTGTGTCATCAATAATTATGTATAATGTACTGTGTAATCGACTGTATGATGTACTGTGTCATCAATAATTATGTGTAATGTACTGTGTAATCGACTGTATGATGTACTGTGTCATCAATAATTATGTATAATGTACTGTGTAATCGACTGTATGATGTACTGTGTCATCAATAATTATGTATAATGTACTGTGTAATCGACTGTATGATGTACTGTGTCATCAATAATTATGTGTAATGTACTGTGTAATCGACTGTATGATGTACTGTGTCATCAATAATTATGTATAATGTACTGTGTAATCGACTGTATGATGTGCTGTGTCATCAATAATTATGTAATGTACTGTGTAATCGACTGTATGATGTACTGTGTCATCAATAATTATGTAATGTCATGTAATCGACTGTATGATGTACTGTGTCATCAATAATTATGTATAATGTACTGTGTAATCGACTGTATGATGTACTGCATGTCATCAATAATTGTGTAATGTGCTGTGTAATCGACTGTATGATGTACTGTGTCATCAATAATTATGTATAATGTACTGTGCCGTCGACTGTATGATGTACTGTGTCATCAATAATTATGTGTAATGTGCTGTGTAATCGACTGTATGATGTACTGTGTCATCAATAATTATGTGTAATGTACTGTGTAATCGACTGTATGATGTACTGTGTCATCAATATTAATTTCATATAATATGCTGTGTAATCGACTGTATGATGTACTGTGTCATCAATAATTATGTGTAATGTACTGTGTAATCGACTGTGTGATGTACTGTGTATCAATAATTATGTGTAATGTACTGTGTAATCGACTGTATGATGTACTGTGTCATCAATAATTATGTGTAATGTACTGTGTAATCGACTGTATGATGTACTGTGTCATCAATAATTATGTATAATGTGCTATGTAATCGACTGTATGATGTACTGTGTCATCAATAATTATGTGTAATGTACTGTGTAATCGACTGTATGATGTACTGTGTCATCAATAGTATAACAATGTACTACCATGTAATCGACTGTATGATGTACTGTGTCATCAATAATTATGTATAATGTACTGTGTAATCGACTGTATGATGTACTGTGTCATCAATAATTATGTGTAATGTGCTGTGTAATCGACTGTATGATGTACTGTGTCATCAATAATTATGTGTAATGTGCTGTGTAATCGACTGTATGATGTACTGTCTCATCAATAATTATGTGTAATGTGTACTGTGTAATCGACTGTATGATGTACTGTGTCATCAATAATTATGTGTAATGTGCTGTGTAATCGACTGTGCCCTTGATGTACTGTGTCATCAATAATTATGTATAATGTACTGTGTAATCGACTGTATGATGTACTGTCATCAGCGAAATTATGTGTAATGTATACTGTGTAATCGACTGTATGATGTACTGTGTCATCAATAATTATGTGTAATGTACTGTGTAATCGACTGTCTGATGTACTGTGTCATCAATAATTATATGTAATGTACTGTGTAATCGACTGTATGATGTACTGTGTCATCAGTAATTATGTGTAATGTACTGTGTAATCGACTGTATGATGTACTGTCTCATCAATAATTATGTGTAATGTACTGTGTAATCGACTGTATGATGTACTGTCTCATCAATAATTGTAGCAATGTACTGTGTAATCATTTGTGATATGCTGTCTCATCAATAATTGTGTGTAATGTACTGTATATTGACTGTATAGTGTACTGTCTCATCAATAATTATGTGTAATGTACTGTGTAATCGACTGTATGATGTACTGTCTCATCAATAAGTACTGTGTAATGTACTGTACTTAATCGACCTTGATGTACTGTCTCATCAATAGTGTAATGTACTGTGTAATCGACTGTATGATGTACTGTCTCATCAATAATTATGTGTAATGTACTGTGTAATCGACTGTATGATGTACTGTCTCATCAATAATTATATGTGTAATGTACTGTGTAATCGACTGTGTAATTGTACTATGTCATCAATAATTATGTGTAATGTACTGTGTAATCTGGTATGTGATGTACTGTCTCATCAATAATTATGTATAATGTACTGTGTAATCGACTGTATGATGTACTGTCTCATCAATAATTGTAATGTAATGCTACTGTGTAATCGACTGTATGATGTACTGTCTCATCGTAATTATGTAAATAGCCACTGTGTAATCGACTGTATGATGTACTGTCTCATCAATAATTATGTGTAATGTACTATGTAATCGACTGTATGATGTACTGTATATCAATAATTATGTGTAATGTACTGTGTAATCGACTGTATGATGTACTGTGTCATCAATAATTATGTGTAATGTACTGTGTAATCGACTGTATGATGCTTTGTCTCATCATGAGTATGTGCTTAATGTACTGTGTAATCGACTGTATGATGTGCCTGTCTCATCAATAATTATGTGTAATGTACTACAACTTAGCAATCGACTGTATGATGTACTGTCTCATCAATAATTATGTGTAATGTACTGTGTAATCGACTGTATGATGTACTGTGTCATCAATAATTATGTGTAATGTACTGTGTAATCGACTGTATGATGCTGTCTCATCAATAATTATGTGTAATGTACTGTGTAATCGACTTTGTATGATGTACTGTCTCATCAATAATTATGTGTAATGTACTGTGTAATCGACTGTATGATGTACTGTCATCAATAGTATGTGTAATGTACTGTGTAATCGACTGTATGATGTACTGTGTCATCAATAATTATGTGTAATGTACTATGTAATCGACTATGATGTACTGTCATCAATATGTGTAATGTACTGTGTAATCGACTGCTTGATATACTGTCTCTGTTAATTATGTGCTTGGCATTACTTGCAGTAAATCGACATAAACGTTGTTTTGTATTGTTACGATAATTGTGGTGACCAATGTTACTTTGCGATCGACAGCAAACGCCTTTATCAGTCATCAATAATATGTGTAATGTGCTGTGTAATCGACTGTATGATGTACTGTCTCATCAATAATTATGTGTAATGTACTGTGTAATCGACTGTATGATGTACTGTCTCATCAATAATTATCAATGTAATGTGCTAATAATCGACTGTATGATGTACTGTGTCATCAATAATTATGTGTAATGTACTACTGTGTAATCGACTGTATGATGTACTGTCTCATCAATAATTATGTGTAATGTACTGTGTAATCGACTGTATGATGTACCATGTCATCAATAATTATGTGTAATGTACTGTGTAATCGACTGTATGATGTACTGTCTCATCAATAATTATGTGTAATGTACTGTGTAATCGACTGTATGATGTACTGTCTCATCAATAATTATGTGTAATGTACTGTGTAATCGACTGTATGATGTACTGTCTCATCAATAATTATGTAATGTACTGTGTAATCGACTGTATGATGTACTGTGTCATCAATAATTATGTGTAATGTACTGTGTAATCGACTGTATGATGTACTGTCTCATCAATAATTATGTGTAATGTACTGTGTAATCGACTGTATGATGTACTGTCTCATCAATAATTATGTGTAATGTACTATGCTTAATCGACTATATGATGTACTGTCTCATCAATAATTATGTGTAATGTACTGGCATAATCGACTGTATGATGTACTGTCTCATCAATAGTGTAATGTGCTGTGTGTCGACTGTATGATGTACTGTGTCATCAATAATTATGTGTAATGTACTGTGTAATCATTTGTATGATGTACTGTCTCATCAATAATTATGTGTAATGTACTGTGTAATCGACTGTATGATGTACTGTCTCATCAATAATTATGTGTAATGTACTGTGTAATCGACTGTATGATGTACTATGCATCAATGATATGTGTAATGTGCTGTGTAATCGACTGTAACTGATGTACTGTGTCATCAATAATTATATGTAATGTACTGTATAATCATTGTATGATGTACTGTCTCATCAATAATTATGTGTAATGCCTTGCTACATGTAATCGACTGTATGATGTACTGTCTCATCAATATTATGTGTAATGTACTGTGTAATCGACTGTATGATGTACTGTGTCATCTGTATTATGTGTAATGTACTGTGTAATCGACTGTATGATGTACTGTGTCATCAATAATTATGTGTAATGTACTGTGTAATCGACTGTATGATGTACTGTCTCATCAATAATTATGTGTAATGTACTGTGTAATCGACTGTATGATGCTGCATCATCAATAATTATGTGTAATGTACTGTGTAATCGACTACATGATGTACTGTCTCATCAATAATTATGTGTAATGTACTGTCATAATCGACTGTGATGTACTGTGTCTCATCAATAATTATGTGTAATGTACTGTGTAATCGACTGTATGATGTACTGTCTCATCAATAATTATGTGTAATGTACTGTGTAATCCTGACTGTATGATGCTGCTGTCTCATCAATAATTATGTGTAATGTACTGTGTAATCGACTGTATGATGTATCATCAATAATTATGTGTAATATACTACTGTGTAATCGACTGTAGATGCTGTGTCATCAATAATTATGTGTATGCTGTGTAATCGACTGTATGATGTACTGTCTCATCAATAATTATGTGTAATGTGCTATGTAATCGACTGTATGATGTACTGTCTCATCAATAATTATGTGTAATGTACTGTGTAATCGACTGTATGATGTACTGTGTCATCTAATAAGTATATGTAATGTACTGTGTAATCGACTGTATGATGTACTGTCTCATCAATAATTATGTGTAATGTACTGTGTAATCGACTGTATAATGTACTGTGTCATCAATAATTATGTGTAATGTACTGTAATTCGACTGTATGATGCCTGTCTCATCAATAATTATGTGTAATGTACTATTAATCGACTGTATGATGTACTGTCTCATCAATAATTATGTGTAATGTACTGTGTAATCGACTATATGATGTACTGTCTCATCAATAAATATGTGCAATGTACTGTGTAATCGACTGTATGATGTACTGTGTCATCAATAATTATGTGTAATGTACTGTGTAATCTGACTGTATGATGTACTGTCATCAATATTATGTAATGTACTGTATGGCAATCGACTGTATGATGTACTGTCTCATCAATAATTATGTGTAAATATACTGTGTAAATCGACTGTATGATGTGCTGTGTCATCAATAATTATGTGTAATGTACTGTGTAATCGACTGTATGATGTACTGTGTCATCAATAATTATGTGTAATGTACTGTGTAATCGACTGTATGATGTACTGTCTCATCAATAATTATGTGTAATGTACTGTGTAATCGACTGTATGATGTACTGTCTCATCAATAATTATGTGTAATGTACTGTGTAATCGACTGTATGATGTGCTGTCTCATCAATAATTATGTGTAATGTACTACTGTATAATCATTGTATGATGTACTGTGTCATCAATAATTATAATAATAAATATTACTGTGTAATCGACTGTATGATGTACTGTCTCATCAATAATTATGTGTAATGTACTGTGTAATCGACTGTATGATGTACTGTCTAATAATTATGTGTAATGTACTGTGTAATCGACTGTATGATGTACTGTCTCATCAATAATTATGTAATGACAATGTACTATAATATTGACTGCTGAAGTGTACTACTATTCATCAATAATTATGTGTGTACTGTGTAATCGACTGTATGATGTACTGTCTCATCAATAATTATGTGCCTGTGTAATCGACTGTATGATGTACTGTGTCATCAATAATTATGTGTAATGTACTGTGTAATCGACTGTATGATGCTGTATCATCAATAATTATGTGTAATGTACTGTGTAATCGACTGTACTGAATGTACTGTCTCATCAATAATTATATGTAATGTACTGTGTAATCGACTGTATGATGCTGTGTCATCATCAATTATGTGTAATGTACTGTGTAATCGACTGTATGATGTACTGTGTCATCAATAATTATGTGTAATGTACTGTGTAATCGACTGTATGATGTACTGTCTCATCAATAATTATGTGTAATGTACTGTGTAATCGACTGTATGATGTGCTGTCTCATCAATAATTATATGCTGTAATACTTGTGTAATCGGCTGTATGATGTACTGTCTCATCAATAATTATGTGTAATGTACTGTGTAATCGACTGTATGATGTACTCTCATCAATAATTATGTGTAATGTACTGTGTAATCGACTGTATGATGTACTGTCATATTAATTATGTAATATGCTATTATGTCGACTGTATGATGTACTGTCTCATCAATAATTATGTGTAATGTACTGTGTAATCGACTGTATGATGTACTGTCTCATCAATAATTATGTGTAATATACTGTGTAATCGACTGTATGATGTACTGTATATCAATAATTATGTGTAATGTACTGTGTAATCGACTGTATGATGTACTGTCTCATCAATAATTATGTGTAATGTACTGTGTAATCGACTGTATGATGTGCCATCTCATCAATAATTATGTGTAATGTACTGTGTAATCGACTGTATGATGTACTGTCTCATCAATAATTATGTGTAATGTACTGTGTAATCGACTGTATGATGTACTGTCTCATCAATAATTATGTGTAATGTACTGTGTAATCGACTATGTGATGTACTGTCTCATCAATAATTATGTGTAATGTACTGTGTAATCGACTGTATGATGTACTGTCTCATCAATAATTATGTGTAATATTTTCTGTATCGACTGTATGATGTACTGTATCATCAATAATTATGTGCTAATGTGCGTATATGGCAATCGACTGTATGATGTACTGTATCATCAATAATTATGTGTAATGTACTGTGTAATCGACTGTATGATGTATCTCATCAATAATTATGTGTAATGTACTATGTAATCGACTGTATGATGTACTGTGTCATCAATAATTATGTGTAATGTACTGTGTAATCGACTGTATGATGTACTGTGTCATCAATAATTATGTGTAATGTACTGTGTAATCGACTGTATGATGTACTGTCTATCCCAATAATTATGTGTAATGTGCCTTGTGTAATCGACTGTATGATGTACTGTCTCATCAATAATTATGTGTAATGTACTGTGTAATCGACTGTATGATTGTACTGTCTCATCAATAATTATGTGTAATGTACTGTGTAATCGACTATATGATGTACTGTCTCATCAATAATTATGTGTAATGTACTGTGTAATCGACTGTATGATGTACTGTGTCATCAATAATTATATGTAATGTACTGTAACAATCGACTGTA
>JBBBDQ010014345.1:0-14702 GCA_037127315.1 Ascarosepion bandense
ATATTAGGTGACCTTTGGTATGCATAATAATTAATGTGTGCTCTTTAATAACGTTTAACTTATTTTCTGACATACATATTAGCTGACCTTTGGTATGCATAATAATTAATGTGTGCTCTTTAATAACGTTTAACTTATTTTCTGACATACATATTAGGTGACCTTTGGTATGCATAATAATTAATGGGTGATCTTTAATAACGTTTAACTTATTTTCTGACATACATATTAGGTGACCTTTGGTATGCATAATAATTAATGTGTGCTCTTTAATAACGTTTAACTTATTTTCTGACATACATATTAGGTGACCTTTGGTATGCATAATAATTAATGGGTGATCTTTAATAACGTTTAACTTATTTTCTAGCTTTCCCCATATTAGCTAAACCTTTGGTATGCATAATAATTAATGTGTGCTCTTTAATAACGTTTAACTTATTTTCTGACATACATATTAGGTGACCTTTGGTATGCATAATAATTAATGTGTGCTCTTTAATAACGTTTAACTTATTTTCTGACATACATATTAGGTGACCTTTGGTATGCATAATAATTAATGTGTGCTCTTTAATAACGTTTAACTTATTTTCTGACATACATATTAGCTGACCTTTGGTATACATAATAATTAATATGACATCACACTTAACGTTTAACTTATTTTCTGACATACATATTAGCTGACCTTTGGTATGCATAATAATTAATGTGTGCTCTTTAATAACGTTTAACTTATTTTCTGACATACATATTAGGTGACCTTTGGTATGCATAATAATTAATGTATGTGCTCTTTAATAACATTTAACTTATTTTCTGACATACATATTAGGTGACCTTTGGTATGCATAATAATTAATGTGTGCTCTTTAATAACGTTTAACTTATTTTCTGACATACATATTAGCTGACCTTTGGTATGCATAATAATTAATGTGTGCTCTTTAATAACGTTTAACTTATTTTCTGACATACATATTAGGTGACATTTGGTATGCATAATAATTAATGTGTGCTCTTTAATAACGTTTAACTTATTTGCTTTCTGACATACATATTAGGTGACCTTTGGTATGCATAATAATTAATGTGTGCTCTTTAATAACGTTTAACTTATTTTCTGACATACATAATGCTTGACCTTTGGTATACATAATAATTAATGTGCTCTTTAATAACGTTTAACTTATTTTCTGACATACATATTAGCTGACCTTTGGTATACATAATAATTAAATGTTGTTGCTCTTTAACTAAACATTTAACTTTATTTTCTGACATACATATTAGCTGACCTTTGGTATACATAATAATTAATGTGTGCTCTTTAATAACGTTTAACTTATTTTCTGACATACATATTAGCTGACCTTTAGCGGTATACATAATAATTAATGTGTGCTCTTTAATAATAACGTTTAACTTATTTTCTGACATACATATTAGGTGACCTTTGGTATGCATAATAATTAATGTGTGCTCTTTAATAACGTTTAACTTATTTTCTGACATGCATATTAGCTGACCTTTGGTATACATAATAATTAATGTGTGCTCTTTAATAACGTTTAACTTATTTTCTGACATACATATTAGCTGACCTTTGGTATGCATAATAATTAATGTGTGCTCTTTAATAACGTTTAACTTATTTTCTGACATACATATTAGGTGACCTTTGGTATGCATAATAATTAATGGGTGATCTTTAATAACGTTTAACTTATTTTCTGACATACATATTAGGTGACCTTTGGTATGCGCCAATAATTAATGTGTGCTCTTTAATAACGTTTAACTTATTTTCTGACATACATATTAGGTGACCTTTGGTATGCATAATAATTAATGTGTGCTCTTTAATAACGTTTAACTTATTTTCTGACATACATATTAGGTGACCTTTGGTATACATAATAATTAATGTGTGCTCTTTAATAACGTTTTAACTTATTTTCTGACATACATATTAGCTGACCTTTGGTATACATAATAATTAATGTGTGCTCTTTAATAACGTTTAACTTATTTTCTGACATACATATTAGCTGACCTTTGGTATGCATAATAATTAAATATTGTGCTCTTTAATAACGTTTAACTTATTTTCTGACATACATTAGCTGACCTTTGGTATACATAATAATTAATGTGTGCTCTTTAATAACGTTTAACTTATTTTCTGACATACATATTAGCTGACCTTTGGTATGCATAATAATTAATGTGTGCTCTTTAATAACGTTTAACTTATTTTCTGACATATATTCAGGGTGACCTTTGGTATGCATAATAATTAATGTGTGCTCTTTAATAACGTTTAACTTATTTTCTGACATACATATTAGCTGACCTTTGGTATGCGTAATAATTAATGTGTGCTCTTTAATAACGTTTAACTTATTTTCTGACATACATATTAGGTGACCTTTGGTATGCATAATAATTAATGTGTGCTCTTTAATAACGTTTAACTTATTTTCAGTATACATATTAGCTGACCTTTGGTATGCATAATAATTAATGTGTGCTCTTTAATAACGTTTAACTTATTTTCTGACATACATATTAGGTGACCTTTGGTATGCATAATAATTAATGGGTGATCTTTAATAACATTTAACTTATTTTCTGACACCATATTAGGTGACCTTTGGTATGCATAATAATTAATGTATTACTTTCTTTAATAACGTTTAACTTATTTTCTGACATACATATTAGGTGACCTTTGGTATGCATAATAATTAATGTGTGCTCTTTAATAACGTTTAACTTATTTTCTGACATACATATTAGGTGACCTTTGGTATGCATAATAATTAATGTGTGCTCTTTAATAACGTTTAACTTTATTTTCTAAAACATCATTAGCTGACCTTTGGTATACATAATAATTAATGTGTGCTCTTTAATAACGTTTAACTTATTTTCTGACATGCTGTCTAATACCTTTGGTATGCATAATAATTAATGTGTGCTCTTTAATAACGTTTAACTTATTTTCTGACATACATATTAGCTGACCTTTGGTATACATAATAATTAATGTGTGCTCTTTAATAACGTTTAACTTATTTTCTGACATACATATTAGGTGACCTTTGGCTGCATAATAATTAATGTGTGCTCTTTAATAACGTTTAACTTTATTTTCTGACATACATATTAGGTGACGCTGGTATGCATAATAATTAATGTGTGCTCTTTAATAACGTTTAACTTATTTTCTGACATACATATTAGCTGACCTTTGGTATGCATAATAATTAATATATTAACTTTAACCTCCTTTAATAACGTTTAACTTATTTTCTGACATACATATTAGGTGACCTTTGGTATGCATAATAATTAATGTGTGCTCTTTAATAACGTTTAACTTATTTTCTGACATACATATTAACTGACCTTTGGTATGCATAATAATTAATGTGTGCTCTTTAATAACGTTTAACTTATTTTCTGACATACATATTAGCTGACCTTTGGTATGCATAATAATTAATGTGTGCTCTTTAATAACGTTTAACTTATTTTCTGACATACATATTAGGTGACCTTTGGTATACATAATAATTAATGTGTGCTCTTTAATAACGTTTAACATATTTTCTGACATACATATTAGCTGACGCTTTAGTATACATAATAATTAATGGGTGCTCTTTTATTAACGTTTAACTTATTTTCTGACATACATATTAGGTGACCTTTGGTATGCATAATAATTAATGTGTGCTCTTTAATAACGTTTAACATATTTTCTGACATACATATTAGGTGACCTTTGGTATGCATAATAATTAATGTGTGCTCTTTAATAACGTTTAACTTATTTTCTGACATACATATTAGGTGACCTTTGGTATGCATAATAATTAATGGGTGCTCTTTAATAACGTTTAACTTATTTTCTGACATACATATTAGGTGACCTTTGGTATACATAATAATTAATGGGTGCTCTTTAATAACGTTTAACTTATTTTCTGACATACATATTAGGTGACCTTTGGTATGCATAATAATTAATGTGTGCTCTTTAATAACGTTTAACTTATTTTCTGACATACATATTAGGTGACCTTTGGTATGCATAATAATTAATGTGTGCTCTTTAATAACGTTTAACATATTTTCTGACATACATATTAGGTGACCTTTGGTATACATAATAATTAATGGGTGCTCTTTAATAACGTTTAACTTATTTTCTGACATACATATTAGGTGACCTTTGGTATACATAATAATTAATGGGTACTCTTTAATAACGTTTAACTTATTTTCTGACATACATATTAGGTAATACTTCAGTATACATAATAATTAATAGGTGCTCTTTAATAACGTTTGCGCTATTTTCTGACATACATATTAGGTGACCTTTGATATGCATAATAATTAATGTGTGCTCTTTAATAACATTTAACTTAAACACCTGACATACATATTAGGTGACCTTTGGTATGCATAATAATTAATGTGTGCTCTTTAATAACGTTTAACTTATTTTCTGACATACATATTAGGTGACCTTTGGTATACATAATAATTAATGGGTGCTCTTTAATAACGTTTAACTTATTTTCTGACATACATATTAGGTGACCTTTGGTATGTAATAATTAATGGGTGCTCTTTAATAACGTTTAACTTATTTTCTGACGCCATATTAGGTGACCTTTGGTATGCATAATAATTAATGTGTGCTCTTTAATAACGTTTAACTTATTTTCTGACATACATATTAGGTGACCTTTGGTATGCATAATTAATGTGTGCTCTTTAATAACGTTTAACTTATTTTCTGACATACATATTAGCTGACCTTTGGTATGCATAATAATTAATGTGTGCTCTTTAATAACGTTTAACTGTTTTCTGACATACATATTAGGTGACCTTTGGTATGCATAATAATTAATGTGTGCTCTTTAATAACGTTTAACTTATTTTCTGACATACATATTAAATGACCTTTGGTATGCATAATAATTAATGTGTGCTCTTTAATAACGTTTAACTTATTTTCTGACATACATATTAGGTGACCTTTGGTATGCCATAATAATTAATGTGTGCTCTTTAATAACGTTTAACTTATTTTCTGACATACATATTAGGTGACCTTTGGTATGCATAATAATTAATGTGTGCTCTTTAATAACGTTTAACTTATTTTCTGACATACATATTAGGTGACCTTTGGTATACTTAATAATTAATGTGTGCTCTTTAATAACGTTTAACTTATTTTCTGACATACATATTAGCTGACCTTTGGTATGCATAATAATTAATGTGTGCTCTTTAATAACGTTTAACTTATTTTCTGACATACATATTAGGTGACCTTTGGTATGCATAATAATTAATGTGTCTCCTTTAATAACGTTTAACTTATTTTCTGACATACATATTAGGTAATGTAGTATATAATGACAATTAATGTGTACTCTTTAATAACGTTTAACTTATTTTCTGACATACATATTAGGTGACCTTTGGTATACATAATAATTAATGTGTGCTCTTTAATAACGTTTAACTTATTTTCTGACATACATATTAGGTGACCTTTAGTATCCATAATAATTAATGTGTGCTCTTTAATAACGTTTAACTTATTTTCTGACATACATATTAGGTGACCTTTGGTATGCATAATAATTAATGTGTGCTCTTTAATAACGTTTAACTTATTTTCTGACATACATATTAGGTGACCTTTGGTATGCATAATAATTAATGTGTGCTCTTTAATAACGTTTAACTTATTTTCTGACATACATATTAGGTGACCTTTGGTATACATAATAATTAATGTGTGCTCTTTAATAACGTTTAACTTATTTTCTGACATACATATTAGGTGACCTTTGGTATGCATAATAATTAATGTGTGCTCTTTAATAACGTTTAGCTTATTTTCTGACATACATATTAGCTGACCTTTGGTATACATAATAATTAATGTGTGCTCTTTAATAACGTTTAACTTATTTTCTGACATACATATTAGGTGACCTTTGGTATGCATAATAATTAATGTGTGCTCTTTAATAACGTTTAACTTCTTTTTCTGACATACATATTAGCTGACCTTTGGTATGCATAATAATTAATGTGTGCTCTTTAATAACGTTTAACTTATTTTCTGACATATATTAGCTGACCTTTGGTATGCATAATAATTAATGTGTGCTCTTTAATAACGTTTAACTTATTTTCTGACATACATATTAGGTGACCTTTGGTATACATAATAATTAATGTGCTCTTTAATAACGTTTAACATATTTTCTGACATACATATTAGCTGACCTTTGGTATACATAATAATTAATGGGTGCTCTTTAATAACGTTTAACTTATTTTCTGACATACATATTAGGTGACCTTTGGTATGCATAATAATTAATGTGTGCTCTTTAATAACGTTTAACATATTTTCTGACATACATATTAGGTGACCTTTGGTATGCATAATAATTAATGTGTGCTCTTTAATAACGTTTAACTTATTTTCTGACATACATATTAGGTGACCTTTGGTATGCATAATAATTAATGGGTGCTCTTTAATAACGTTTAACTTATTTTCTGACATACATATTAGGTGACCTTTGGTATACATAATAATTAATGGGTGCTCTTTAATAACGTTTAACTTATTTTCTGTATACATATTAGGTGACCTTTGGTATGCATAATAATTAATGTGTGCTCTTTAATAACGTTTAACTTATTTTCTGACATACATATTAGGTGACCTTTGGTATGCATAATAATTAATGTGTGCTCTTTAATAACGTTTAACATATTTTCTGACATACATATTAGGTGACCTTTGGTATACATAATAATTAATGGGTGCTCTTTAATAACGTTTAACTTATTTTCTGACATACATATTAGGTGACCTTTGGTATACATAATAATTAATGGGTGCTCTTTAACAACGTTTAACTTATTTTCTGACATACATATTAGGTGACCTTTGGTATACATAATAATTAATGGGTGCTCTTTAATAACGTTTAACTTATTTTCTGACATGCCTTAGGTGACCTTTGGTATGCATAATAATTAATGTGTGCTCTTTAATAACGTTTAACATATTTTCTGACATACATAATAATTGACCTTTGGTATACATAATAATTAATGGGTGCTCTTTAATAACGTTTAACTTATTTTCTGACATACATATTAGGTGACCTTTGGTATGCATAATAATTAATGTGTTCTTTAATAACGTTTAACTTATTTTCGGCATACATATTAGCTGACCTTTGGTATGCATAATAATTAATGTGTGCTCTTTAATAACGTTTAACTTATTTTCTGACATACATATTAGGTGACCTTTGGTATACATAATAATTAATGTGTGCTCTTTAATAACGTTTAACATATTTTCTGACATACATATTAGCTGACCTTTGGTATACATAATAATTAATGTGTGCTCTTTAATAACGTTTAACTTATTTTCTGACATACATATTAGGTGACCTTTGGTATGCATAATAATTAATGTGTGCTCTTTAATAACGTTTAACTTATTTTCTGACATACATATTAGGTGACCTTTGGTATGCATAATAATTAATGTGTGCTCTTTAATAACGTTTAACATATTTTCCCAACATACATATTGGTGACCTTTGGTATGCATAATAATTAATGTGTGCTCTTTAATAACGTTTTGCTTATTTTCTGACATACATATTAGCTGACCTTTGGTATGCATAATAATTAATGTGTGCTCTTTAATAACGTTTAACTTATTTTCTGACATACATATTAGGTGACCTTTGGTATGCATAATAATTAATGTGTGCTCTTTAATAACGTTTAACTTATTTTCTGACATACATATTAGGTGACCTTTGGTATGCATAATAATTAATGTGTGCTCTTTAATAACGTTTAACTTATTTTCTGACATACATATTAGGTGACCTTTGGTATGCATAATAATTAATGTGTGCTCTTTAATAACGTTTAACTTATTTTCTGACATACATATTAGGTGACCTTTGGTATGCATAATAATTAATGTGTGCTCTTTAATAACGTTTAACTTATTTTCTGACATACATATTAGCTGACCTTTGGTATGCATAATAATTAATGTGTGCTCTTTAATAACGTTTAACTTATTTTCTGACATACATATTAGGTGACCTTTGGTATGCATAATAATTAATGTGTGCTCTTTAATAACGTTTAACTTATTTCTGACATACATATTAGGTAAGCCCTTTGGTATACATAATAATTAATGTGTGCTCTTTAATAACGTTTAACATATTTTCTGACATACATATTAGCTGACCTTTGGTATACATAATAATTAATGGGTGCTCTTTAATAACGTTTAACATATTTTCTGACATACATATTAGCTGACCTTTGGTATACATAATAATTAATGGGTGCTCTTTAATAACGTTTAACTTATTTTCTGACATACATATTGGTGACCTTTGGTATGCATAATAATTAATGTGTGCTCTTTAATAACGTTTAACTTATTTTCTGACATACATATTAGCTGACCTTTAGTATACATAATTAATGGGTGCTCTTTAATAACGTTTAACATATTTTCTGACATACATATTAGCTGACCTTTGGTATACATAATAGGTAATAGGTGCTCTTTAATAACGTTTAACTTATTTTCTGACATACATATTAAGGCGGCCTTTGGTATGCATAATAATTAATGTGTGCTCTTTAATAACGTTTAACTTATTTTCTGACATACATATTAGCTGACCTTTGGTATACATAATAATTAATGTGTGCTCTTTAATAACGTTTAACATATTTTCTGACATACATAATGAGTGAACTTTGGTATGCATAATAATTAATGTGTGCTCTTTAATAACGTTTAACATATTTTCTGACATACATATTAGGTGACCTTTGGTATACATAATAATTAATGTGTGCTCTTTAATAACGTTTAACTTATTTTCTGACATACATATTAGTAGCCTTTGGTATACATAATAATTAATGGGTGCTCTTTAATAACGTTTAACATATTTTCTGACATACATATTAGCTGACCTTTGGTATACATAATAATTAATGGGTGCTCTTTAATAACGTTTAACTTATTTTCTGACATACATATTAAATTGACCTTTGGTATGCATAATAATTAATGTGTGCTCTTTAATAACGTTTAACATATTTTCTGACATACATATTAGCTGACCTTTGGTATACATAATAATTAATGGGTGCTCTTTAATAACGTTTAACATATTTTCTGACATACATATTAGCTGACCTTTGGTATACATAATAATTAATGGGTGCTCTTTAATAACGTTTAACATATTTTCTGACATACATATTAGCTGACCTTTGGTATACATAATAATTAATAGGTGCTCTTTAATAACATTTAACTTATTTTCTGACATACATATTAGGTGACCTTTGGTATGCATAATAATTAATGTGTGCTCTTTAATAACGTTTAACATATTTTCTGACATACATATTAGCTGACCTTTGGTATACATAATAATTAATGGGTGCTCTTTAATAACGTTTAACTTATTTTCTGACATACATATTAGGTGACCTTTGGTATGCATAATAATTAATGTGTGCTCTTTAATAACGTTTAACATATTTTCTGACATACATATTGCTTGACCTTTGGTATACATAATAATTAATGGGTGCTCTTTAATAACGTTTAACATATTTTCTGACATACATATTAGCTGACCTTTGGTATACATAATAATTAATGGGTGCTCTTTAATAACGTTTAACATATTTTCTGACATACATATTAGCTGACCTTTGGTATACATAATAATTAATGGGTGCTCTTTAATAACGTTTAACTTATTTTCTGACATACATATTAGGTGACCTTTGGTATGCATAATAATTAATGTGTGCTCTTTAATAACGTTTAACATATTTTCTGACATACATATTAGCTGACCTTTGGTATACATAATAATTAATAGATTGCTCTTTAATAACGTTTAACATATTTTCTGACATACATATTAGCTGACCTTTGGTATACATAATAATTAATGGTGCTCTTTAATAACGTTTAACATATTTTCTGACATACATATTAGCTGACCTTTGGTATACATAATAATTAATGGGTGCTCTTTAATAACGTTTAACTTATTTTCTGACATACATATTAGGTGACCTTTGGTATGCATAATAATTAATGTGTGCTCTTTAATAACGTTTAACTTATTTTCTGACATACATATTAGCTGACCTTTGGTATACATAATAATTAATGTGTGCTCTTTAATAACGTTTAACATATTTTCTGACATACATATTAGGTGAACTTTGGTATGCATAATAATTAATGTGTGCTCTTTAATAACGTTTAACATATTTTCTGACATACATATTAGGTGACCTTTGGTGTGCATAATAATTAATGTGTGCTCTTTAATAACGTTTAACATATTTTCTGACATACATATTAGGTGACCTTTGGTATGCATAATAATTAATGTGTATCTTTAATAACGTTTAACATATTTTCTGACATACATATTAGGTGACCTTTGGTATGCATAATAATTAATGTGTGCTCTTTAATAACGTTTAACATATTTTCTGACATACATATTAGGTGACCTTTAGTATGCATAATAATTAATGTGTGCTCTTTAATAACGTTTAACATATTTTCTGACATACATATTAGGTGACCTTTGGTATGCATAATAATTAATGTGTGCTCTTTAATAACGTTTAACATATTTTCTGACATACATATTAGGTGACCTTTGGTATGCATAATAATTAATGTGTGCTCTTTAATAACGTTTAACATATTTTCTGACATACATATTAGGTGACCTTTGGTATGCATAATAATTAATGTGTGCTCTTTAATAACGTTTAACATATTTTCTGACATACATATTAGGTGACCTTTGGTATGCATAATAATTAATGTGTGCTCTTTAATAACGTTTAACATATTTTCTGACATACATATTAGGTGACCTTTGGTATACATAATAATTAATGGGTGCTCTTTAATAACGTTTAACATATTTTCTGACATACATATTAGCTGACCTTTGGTTTACATAATAATTAATGGGTGCTCTTTAATAACGTTTAACTTATTTTCTGACATACATATTAAGGTGACCTTTGGTATGCATAATAATTAATGTGTGCTCTTTAATAACGTTTAACTTATTTTCTGACATACATATTAGCTGACCTTTGGTATACATAATAATTAATGTGTGCTCTTTAATAACGTTTAACTTATTTTCTGACATACATATTAGGTGACCTTTGGTATGCATAATAATTAATGTGTGCTCTTTAATAACGTTTAACATATTTTCTGACATACATAATTGTACCAGTAGTAGCAACTAATTAATGTCATCTTTAATAACGTTTAACTTATTTTCTGACATACATATTAGGTGACCTTTGGTATGCATAATAATTAATGTGTGCTCTTTAATAACGTTTAACTTATTTTCTGACATACATATTAGGTGACCTTTGGTATACATAATAATTAATGTGTGCTCTTTAATAACGTTTAACTTATTTTCTGACATACATGGGTAGCCTTTGGTATACATAATAATTAATGTGTGCTCTTTAATAACGTTTAACATATTTTCTGACATACATATTAGCTGACCTTTGGTATACATAATAATTAATGGGTGCTCTTTAATAACGTTTAACATATTTTCTGACATACATATTAGCTGACCTTTGGTATACATAATAATTAATGGGTGCTCTTTAATAACGTTTAACTTATTTTCTGACATGCATATTAGGTGACCTTTGGTATACATAATAATTAATGTGTGCTCTTTAATAACGTTTAACTTATTTTCTGACATACATATTAGGTGACCTTTGGTATGCATAATAATTAATGTGTGCTCTTTAATAACGTTTAACTTATTTTCTGACATACATATTAGGTGACCTTTGGTATGCATAATAATTAATGTGTGCTCTTTAATAACGTTTAACTATTTTCTGACATACATATTAGGTGACCTTTGGTATACATAATAATTAATGTGTGCTCTTTAATAACGTTTAACATATTTTCTGACATACATATTTAGGTGACCTTTGGTATGCATAATAATTAATGTGTGCTCTTTAATAACGTTTAACTTATTTTCTGACATACATATTAGGTGACCTTTGGTATACATAATAATTAATGTGTGCTCTTTAATAACGTTTAACATATTTTCTGACATACATATTAGGTGACCTTTGGTATGCATAATAATTAATGTGTGCTCTTTAATAACGTTTAACATATTTTCTGACATACATATTAGGTGACCTTTGGTATGCATAATAATTAATGTGTGCTCTTTAATAACGTTTAACTTATTTTCTGACATACATATTAGGTAGTGCTTTGGTATACATAATAATTAATGTGTGCTCTTTAATAACGTTTAACATATTTTCTGACATACATATTAGCTGACCTTTGGTATACATAATAATTAATGGGTGCTCTTTAATAACGTTTAACATATTTTCTGACATACATATTAGCTGACCTTTGGTATACATAATAATTAATGGGTGCTCTTTAATAACGTTTAACTTATTTTCTGACATACATATTAGGTGACCTTTGGTATGCATAATAATTAATGTGTGCTCTTTAATAACGTTCTTATTTTCTGACATACATATTAGCTGACCTTTGGTATACATAATAATTAATGTGTGCTCTTTAATAACGTTTAACTTATTTTCTGACATACATATTAGGTGACCTTTGGTATGCATAATAATTAATGTGTGCTCTTTAATAACGTTTAACATATTTTCTGACATACATATTAGGTGACCTTTGGTAGCCATAATAATTAATGTGTGCTCTTTAATAACGTTTAACATATTTTCTGACATACATATTAGCTGACCTTTGGTATGCATAATAATTCATGTGCTCTTTAACAACGTTTAACTTATTTTCTGACATACATATTAGCTGACCTTTGGTATACATAATAATTAATGTGTGCTCTTTAATAACGTTTAACATATTTTCTGACATACATATTAAGGTGACCTTTGGTATACATAATAATTAATGTGTGCTCTTTAATAACGTTTAACATATTTTCTGACATACATATTAGCTGACCTTTGGTATACATAATAATTAATGTATGCTCTTTTAATAACTTGTTTAACATATTTTCTGACATACATATTAGGTGACCTTTGGTATATAATAATTAATGTGTGCTCTTTAATAACGTTTAACATATTTTCTGACATACATATTAGGTGACCTTTGGTATACATAATAATTAATGTGTGCTCTTTAATAACGTTTAACTTATTTTTCTGACATACATATTAGCTGACCTTTGGTATGCATAATAATTAATGTGTGCTCTTTAATAACGTTTAACTTATTTTCTGACATACATATTAGCTGACCTTTGGTATACATAATAATTAATGTGTATCACTTTAATAACGTTTAACTTATTTTCTGACATACATATTAAGGTGACCTTTGGTATGCGCAATAATTAATGTGTGCTCTTTAATAACGTTTAACATATTTTCTGACATGCATATTAGCTGACCTTTGGTATACATAATAATTAATGTGTGCTCTTTAATAACGTTTAACACTTATTTTCTGACATACATATTAGCTGACCTTTGGTATACATAACGAATTAATGTGTGCTCTTTAATAACGTTTAACTTATTTTCTGACATACATATTAGGTGACCTTTGGTATACATAATAATTAATGTGTGCTCTTTAATAACGTTTAACATATTTTCTGACATACATATTAGCTGACCTTTGGTATACATAATAATTAATGTGTGCTCTTTAATAACGTTTAACTTATTTTCTGACATACATATTAGGTGACCTTTGGTATGCATAATAATTAATGTGTGCTCTTTAATAACGTTTAACTTATTTTCTGACATACATATTAGCTGACCTTTGGTATACATAATAATTAATGTGTGCTCTTTAATAACGTTTAACATATTTTCTGACATACATATTAATGACCTTTGGTATGCATAATAATTAATGTGTGCTCTTTAATAACGTTTAACTTATTTTCTGACATACATATTAGCTGACCTTTGGTATACATAATAATTAATGTGTGCTCTTTAATAACGTTTAACTTATTTTCTGACATACGTATTAGGTGACCTTTGGTATGCATAATAATTAATGTGTGCTCTTTAATAACGTTTAACATATTTTCTGACATACATATTAGCTGACCTTTGGTATACATAATAATTAATGTGTGCTCTTTAATAACGTTTAACATATTTTCTGACATACATATTAGCTGACCTTTGGTATACATAATAATTAATGTGTGCTCTTTAATAACGTTTAACTTATTTTCTGACATACATATTAGGTGACCTTTGGTATGCATAATAATTAATGTGTGCTCTTTAATAACGTTTAACATATTTTCTGACATACATATTAGCTGACCTTTGGTATACATAATAATTAATGGGTGCTCTTTAATAACGTTTAACATATTTTCTGACATACATATTAGCTGACCTTTGGTATACATAATAATTAATGTGTGCTCTTTAATAACGTTTAACTTATTTTA
>JBBBDQ010014348.1:0-11203 GCA_037127315.1 Ascarosepion bandense
CTTTAATAACGTTTAACTTATTTTCTGACATACATATTGAGTAACCTTTGGTATACACCAATAATTAATGGGTGCTCTTTAATAACGTTTAACATTTCTGACATACATATTAGAGTGACCTTTGGTATACATAATAATTAATGGTGCTCTTTAATAACGTTTAACTTATTTTCTGACATACATATTGGGTGACCTTTGGTATACATAATAATTAATGTGTGCTCTTTAATAACATTTAACTTATTTTCTGACATACATATTAGGTAGCTTTGGTATACATAATAATTAATGGGTGCTCTTTAATAACGTTTAACTTATTTTCTGACATACATATTAGGTGACCTTTGGTATACATAATAATTAATGTGTGCTCTTTAATAACGTTTAACTTATTTTCTGACATACATATTAGGTGACCTTTTGGTATACACATAATAATTAATGTGTGCTCTTTAGCAACCAACGTTTAACTTATTTTCTGACATACATATTAGGTGACCTTTGGTATACATGACATTAATAGGTATCTTTAATAACGTTTAACTTATTTTCTGACATATATTACGTTGACCTTTAGTAAACATAATAATTAATGTGTGCTCTTTAATAACGTTTAACTTATTTTCTGACATACATATTAGGTGACCTTTGGTATACATAATAATTAATGGGTGCTCTTTAATAACGTTTAACTTATTTTCCAACATACGTAATGGGTGACCTTTGGTATACATAATAATTAATGTGTGCTCTTTAATAACATTTAACTTATTTTCTGACATACATATTAGGTGACCTTTGGTATATAGTAATTAATGTGTGCTCTTTAATAACGTTTAACTTATTTTCTGACATACATATTAGGTGACCTTTGGTATACATAATAATTAATGGGTGCTCTTTAATAACGTTTAACTTATTTTCTGACATACATATTAGGTGACCTTTGGTATACATAATAATTAATATGTGCTCTTTAATAACGTTTAACTTATTTTCTGACATACATATTAGGTGACCTTTGGTATACATAATAATTAATGGGTGCTCTTTAATAATTTTAACTTATTTTCTGACATACATATTAGGTGACCTTTGATATACATAATAATTAATGTGTGCTCTTTAATAACGTTTAACTTATTTTAATATGTCCCTATTAGAGTGACGCACACAGTATGTAATAATAATTAATGGGTGCTCTTTAATAACGTTTAACTTATTTTCTGACATACATATTAGGTGACCTTTGGTATACATAATAATTAATGTACTCTTTAATAACGTTTAACAATATATGACATACATATTAGGTGACTTTGGTATACATAATAATTAATGTGTGCTCTTTAATAACGTTTAACTTATTTTCTGACATACATATTAGCTGACCTTTGGTATACATAATAATTAATGTGTGCTCTTAATAACGTTTAACTTATTTTCTGACATACATATTAGGTGACCTTTGGTATACATAATAATTAATGTGTGCTCTTTAATAACGTTTAACTTATTTTCTGGCATACATATTAAATTGTGTATTATGTGTTCAATATGCTGCCTCTTTAATAACGTTTAACTTATTTTCTGACATACATATTAGGTGACCTTTGGTATGCATAATAATTAATGTGTGCTCTTTAATAACGTTTAACTTATTTTCTGACATACATATTAGGTGACCTTTGGTATACATAATAATTAATGTGTGCTCTTTAATAACGTTTAACTTATTTTCTGACATACATATTAGGTGACCTTTATGGTATACATAATAATTAATGTGTGCTCTTTAATAACGTTTAACTTATTTTCTGACATACATATTAGGTGACCTTTGGTATGCATAATAATTAATGTGTGCTCTTTAATAACGTTTAACTTATTTTCTGACATACATATTAGGTGACCTTTGGTATGCATAATAATTAATGTGTGCTCTTTAATAACGTTTAACTTATTTTCTGACATACATATTAGGTGACCTTTGGTATACATAATAATTAATGTGTGCTCTTCATCGCGTTTAACTTATTTTCTGACATACATATTAGGTGACCTTTGGTATGCATAATAATTAATGTGTGCTCTTTAATAACGATTTAACTTATTTTCTGACATACATATTAGGTGACCTTTGGTATGCATAATAATTAATGTGCTCTTTAATAACGTTTAACTTATTTTCTGACATACATATTAGGTGACCTTTAGTATGCATAATAATTAATGTGTGCTCTTTAATAACGTTTAACTTATTTTCTGACATACGTAATGAGTGACCTTTAGTATACATAATAATTATTGTGCTCTTTAATAACGTTTAACTTATTTTCTGACATACATATTAGGTGACCTTTGGTATGCATAATAATTAATGTGTATACTGTACGTTTAACTTATTTTCTGACATACATATTAGGTGACCTTTGGTATGCATAATAATTAATGTGTGTGCTCTTTAATAACGTTTAACTTATTTTGACGCCCGTGGGTGACCTTTGGTATACATATTAATTAATGTGTATATTATTAACGTTTAACTTATTTTCTGACATACATATTGGGTGACCTTTGGTATACATAATAATTAATGTGTGCTCTTTAATAACGTTTAACTTATTTTCTGACATACATATTAGGTGACCTTTGGTATGCATAATAATTAATGTGTGTGCTCTTCAATAACGTTTAACTTGTTTTCTGACATACATATTAGGTGACCTTTGGTATGCATAATAATTAATGTGTGTCTTTAATAACGTTTAACTTATTTTCTGACATACATATTAGGTGACCTTTGGTATACATAATAATTAATGTGTGCTCTTTAATAGCGTTTAACTTATTTTTCCACAGCATACATATTGGGTGACCTTTAGTATACATAATAATTAATGGGTGCTCTTTAATGACGTTTAACTTATTTTCTGACATACATAATGGTGACCTTTGGTATGCATAATAATTAATGGGTGCTCTTTAATAATTGCTTATTTTCTGACATACATATTAGGTGACCTTTGGTATGCATAATAATTAATGAATTGTCTTTAATAACGTTTAACTTATTTTCTGACATACATATTAGGTGACCTTTGGTATGTAATAATTAATGTTGCTCTTTAATAGCGTTTAACATTTTCTGACATACATATTAGGTGACCTTTGCGTTGTACATAATAATTAATGGGTGCTCTTTAATAACGTTTAACTTATTTTCTGACATACATATTAGGTGACCTTTGGTGTGCATAATAATTAATGGGTGCTCTTTAATAACGTTTAACTTATTTTCTGACATACATATTAGGTGACCTTTGGTATGCATAATAATTAATGGGTGCTCTTTAATAACGTTTAACTTATTTTCTGACATACATATTAGGTGACCTTTGGTATGCATAATAATTAATGTGTGCTCTTTAATAACGTTTAACTTGTTTTCTGGCATACATATTGAGTGACCTTTGGTACATAATAATTAATAGGTGCTCTTTAATAACGTTTAACTTATTTTTCTGACATACATATTAGGTGACCTTTGGTATGTAATAATTAATGGGTGCTCTTTAATAACAATTGCTTGTTTTCTGACATACATATTAGGTGACCTTTGGTATGCATAATAATTAATGGGTGCTCTTTAATAACATTTAACTTATTTTCTGACATACATATTGAGTGACCTTTGGTATGCATAATAATTAATGGGTGCTCTTTAATAACGTTTAACTTATTTTCCAACATACATATTGAGGTGACCTTTGGTATGTAATAATTAATGGGTGCTCTTTAATAACGTTTAACATTTTCTGACATACATATTAGGTGACCTTTGGTATGCATAATAATTAATGGGTGCTCTTTAATAGCGTTTAACTTATTTTCTGACATACATATTAGGTGACCTTTGGTATGCATAATAATTAATAGGTGCTCTTTAATAACGTTTAACTTATTTTCTGACGCCGCATATTAGGTGACCTTTGGTATGCATAATAATTAATAATTACTCTTTATTAACATTCGCTTATTTTCTGTTGTGCTCAATAGGTGACCTTTGGTATGCATAATAATTAATGGGTGCTCTTTAATAACGTTTAACGCTTATTTTCTGACATACATATTAGGTGACCTTTGGTATGCATAATAATTAATAGGTGCTCTTTAATAGCGTTTAACTTATTTTCTGACATACATATTAGGTGACCTTTGGTGTACATAATAATTAATGTGTGCTCTTTAATAACATTTAACTTATTTTCTGACATACATATTAGGTGACCTTTGGTATGCATAATAATTAATGGGTGCTCTTTAATAACGTTTAACTTATTTTCTGACATACATATTAGGTGACCTTTGGTAGCCATAATAATTAATATGTGCTCTTTAATAACATTACTTATTTTCTGACATACATATTAGGTGTTATTTGGTATGCATAATAATTAATGGGTACTCTTTAATAGCGTTTAACTTATTTTCTGACATACATATTTGATGACCTTTGGTATGCATAATAATTAATGGGTGCTCTTTAATAACGTTTAACTTATTTTCTGACATACATATTAGGTGACCTTTAGTATACATAATAATTAATAGGTGCTCTTTAATAACGTTTAACATTTTCTGACATACATATTAGGTGACCTTTGGTATGCATAATAATTAATGAGTGCTCTTTAATAACGTTTAACTTATTTTCTGACATACGTAATGGGTGACCTTTGGTATGCATAATAATTAATGGGTGCTCTTTAATAACGTTTAACTTATTTTCTGACATACGTAATGGGTGACCTTTGGTATGCATAATAATTAATGGGTGCTCTTTAATAACGTTTAACATTTTCAACATACATATTAGGTGACCTTTGGTATGCATAATAATTAATGGGTACTCTTTAATAACGTTTAACTTATTTTCTGACATACATATTAGGTGACCTTTGGTATGCATAATAATAATGGAGTGCTCTTTAATAACGTTTATTTTCTGGCAACCATATTAGGTGACCTTTGGTACCATAATAATTAATGGGTGCTCTTTAATAACGTTTAACTTATTTTCTGACATACATATTAGGTGACCTTTGGTATGCATAATAATTAATGGGTGCTCTTTAATAACGTTTAACTTATTTTCTGACATACATATTAGGTGACCTTTGGTGTATAACCGTTAATGGTGCTGCAATAACGTTTAACTTATTTTCTGACATACATATTAGAGTGTGCTGGTATGCATAATAGGTAATGGGTATCTTTAATAACGTTTAACTTATTTTCCAGCATACATATTAGGTGACCTTTGGTATGCATAATAATTAATAAGTGCTCTTTAATAACGTTTAACAACTTTTCTGACATACGCAATGAGTGACCTTTGACATAATAATTAATGGGTGTAACTGACAACGTTTACTTATTTTCAGCATACATATTAGGTGACCTTTGGTATGCATAATAATTAATGGGTGCTCTTTAATAACGTTTAACTTATTTTCTGACATACATATTAGGTGACCTTTGGTATACATAATAATTAATGGGTGCTCTTTAATAACGTTTAACTTATTTTCTGACATACATATTGGGTGACCTTTGGTATGCATAATAATTAATGGGTGCTCTTTAATAACGTTTAACTTATTTTCTGACATACATATTAGGTGACCTTTGGTATGCTGCATAATAATTAATGGGTGCTCTTTAATAACGTTTAACTTATTTTCTGACATACATATTAGGTGACCTTTGGTATGCATAATAATTAATGGGTGCTCTTTAATAGCGTTTAACTTATTTTCTGACATACATATTAGGTGACCTTTGGTATACATAATAATTAATGGGTGCTCTTTAATAACGTTTGCTTATTTTCTGACATACATATTAGGTGACCTTTTGGTATACATAATAATTAATGTGTGCTCTTTAATAACGTTTAACTTATTTTCTGACATACATATTAAGTGACCTTTGGTATGCATAATAATTAATGTGTGCTCTTTAATAACGTTTAACTTATTTTCTGACATACATATTAGGTGACCTTTGGCATAATAATTAATAAGGTGCTCTTTAATAACATTTAACTTATTTTCTGACATACGTATTAGGTGACCTTTGGTATGCCTTAATAATTAATGGAGTGCTCTTTAATAACGTTTAACTTATTTTCTGACATATTGGGTGACCTTTGGTATGCATAATAATTAATGGGTGCTCTTTAATAACGTTTAACTTATTTTCTGACATACATATTAGGTGACCTTTGGTATGTAATAATTAATGAGGTGCTCTTTAACGTTGTATTTTCTGACATACATATTGGGTGACCTTTGGTATGCATAATAATTAATGAGTGCTCTTTAATAACGTTTAACTTATTTTCTGACATACATATTAGGTAGCCTTTGGTATACATAATAATTAATGGGTGCTCTTTAATAACGTTTAACTTATTTTCTGACATACATATTAGGTGACCTTTGGTATGCATAATAATTAATGGGTGCTCTTTAATAACGTTTAACTTATTTTCTGACATACATATTAGGTGACCTTTGGTATGCATAATAATTAATGTGTGCTCTTTAATAACGTTTAACTTATTTTCTGACATACATATTAGGCGAAAGCCTTTTGGTAGCCATAATAATTAATGGAGTGCTCTTTAATAACGTTTAACTTATTTTCTGACATACATATTAGGTGACCTTTGGTATGCATAATAATAATTAATAGATGCTCTTTAATAACGTTTAACTTATTTTCTGACATACATATTGAGTGACGCATTTATAATAATTAATGGGTGCTCTTTAATAACGTTTAACTTATTTTCTGACATACATATTAGGTGACCTTTAGCGTATAATAATTAATGGAGTGCTCTTTAATAACGTTTGCTTATTTTCTGACATATATTAAAACGACCTTTGGTATGCATAATAATTAATGGGTGCTCTTTAATAACGTTTAACATTTTCCCAACTTCATAATAGGTGACCTTTGGTATGCATAATAATTAATAGGTGCTCTTTAATAACGTTTAACTTATTTTCTGACATACATATTAGGTGACCTTTGGTATGCATAATAATTAATGAGTGCTCTTTAATAACGTTTAACTTATTTTCTGACATACATATTGGGTGACCTTTGGTATGCATAATAATTAATGGGTGCTCTTTAATAACGTTTAACTTATTTTCTGACATACATATTAGGTGACCTTTGGTATGCATAATAATTAATGGGTGCTCTTTAACTAACGTTTAACTTATTTTCTGACATACATATTGAGTGACCTTTGGTATGCATAATAATTAATGGGTGCTCTTTAATAACGTTTAACTTATTTTCTGACATACATATTAGGTGACCTTTGGTATGCATAATAATTAATGGGTGCTCTTTAATAACGTTTAACTTATTTTCTGACATGCCTGTTAAATGACCTTTGGTATGCATAATAATTAATGGGTGCTCTTTAATAACGTTTAACTTATTTTTCGACATACATGTTAGGTGACCTTTGAAGTATGCATAATAATTAATGGGTGCTCTTTAATAACGTTTAACTTATTTTCTGACATACATATTAGGTGACCTTTGGTATGCATAATAATTAGTAAATTGCTCTTGTGTGTTTAACTTATTTTCTGACATATTGATGACCTTTAGTATACATAATAATTAATGGGTGCTCTTTAATAACGTTTAACTTATTTTCTGACATACATATTAGGTGACCTTTGGTATGCATAATAATTAATGGGTGCTCTTTAATAACGTTGTATTTTGTCTGACATACATATTAGGTGACCTTTGGTATACATAATAATTAATGAGTGCTCTTTAATAACGTTTAACTTATTTTCTGACATACATATTAGGTGACCTTTGGTATGCATAATAATTAATGGGTGCTCTTTAATAACGTTTAACTTATTTTCTGACATACATATTAGGTGACCTTTGGTATGCATAATAATTAATGGGTGCTCTTTAATAACGTTTAACTTATTTTCTGACGTACATATTAGGTGACCTTTGGTATGCATAATAATTAATGGGTGCTCTTTAATAACGTTTAACTTATTTTCTGACATACATATTAGGTGACCTTTGGTATGCGTAATTAATGGGTGCTCTTTAATAACGTTTAACTTATTTTCTGACATACATATTGGGTGACCTTTGGTATGCATAATAATTAATGGGTGCTCTTTAATAACGTTTAACTTATTTTCTGACATACATATTAGGTGACCTTTAGTATGCATAATAATTAATGGAGTGCTCTTTAATAATTTAACTTGTTTTCTGACATACATATTGAGTGACCTTTGGTATGCATAATAATTAATGGGTGCTCTTTAATAACGTTTAACTTATTTTCTGACATACATATTGGGTGACCTTTGGTATGCATAATAATTAATGGGTGCTCTTTAATAACGTTTAACTTGTTTTCTGACATACATATTGGGTGACCTTTGGTGCCATAATAATTAATGGGTGCTCTTTAATAACGTTTAACTTATTTTCTGACATACATATTAGGTGACCTTTGGTATGCATAATAATTAATACGTTGCTCTTTAATAACGTTTAACATTTTCTGACATACATATTGGAAGGTGACCTTTAGTATGTAGCAAATAATGGGTGCTCTTTAATAACGTTTAACTTATTTTCTGACATACATATTAGGTGACCTTTGGTATGCATAATAATTAATAGGTGCTCTTTAATAACGTTTAACTTATTTTTCAACATACATATTAGGTGACCTTTGGTATGTTTTAATAATTAATGAATTATCTTTAATAACGTTTGCTTATTTTCATACATATTAGAGTGACCTTTGGTATGCATAATAATTAATGGGTGCTCTTTAATAACGTTTAACTTATTTTCTGACATACATATTAGGTGACCTTTGGTATGCATAATAATTAATGGGTGCTCTTTAATAACGTTTAACGCTTTCGACATACATATTAGGTGACCTTTGGTAGCCATAATAATTAATGGGTGCTCTTTAATAACGTTTAACATTTTCTGACATACATATTAGGTGACCTTTGGTATGCATAATAATTAATGGGTGCTCTTTAATAACATTTGTATTTTCTGACATGTAATAGGTGACCTTTGGTATGCATAATAATTAATGGGTGCTCTTTAATAACGTTTAACTTATTTTCAACATACATATTGGTGACCTTTGGTATGCATAATAATTAATGGTGCTCTTTAATAACGTTTAACTTATTTTCTGACATACATATTAGGTGACCTTTGGTATGCATAATAATTAATGGGTGCTCTTTAATAACATTTAACTTGTTTTCTGACATACATATTAGGTGACCTTTGGTATGCATAATAATTAATGGGTGCTCTTTAATAACGTTTAACTTGTTTTCTGACATACATGTTAAGTGACCTTTGGTATGCATAATAATTAATGGGTGCTCTTTAATAACGTTTAACTTATTTTTAACCATGTACATATTAGGTGACCTTTGGTATGCATAATAATTAATGAGTGCTCTTTAATAACGTTTAACTTATTTTCTGACATACATATTAGGTGACCTTTGGTATGCATAATAATTAATAGGTGCTCTTCAACGCGTTTAACTTATTTTCTGACATACATATTGGGTGACCTTTGGTATGCATAATAATTAATGGTGCTCTTTAATAACGTTTAACTTATTTTCTGACATACATATTAGGTGACCTTTGGTATGTAATAATTAATGAGTGCTCTTTAATAACGTTTAACTTATTTTCTGACATACATATTAGGTGACCTTTGGTATGCATAATAATTAATAGGTGCTCTTTAATAACGTTTAACTTATTTTCTGACATACATATTGGGTGACCTTTGGTATGCATAATAATTAATGAATTGTCTTTAATAACGTTTAACTTATTTTCTGACATACGTAATAGGTGACCTTTGGTATGCATAATAATTAATGAGTGCTCTTTAATAACGTTGTATTTTCTGACACATATTAGGTGACCTTTGGTATGCATAATAATTAATGGGTGCTCTTTAATAACGTTTAACTTATTTTCTGACATACATATTAGGTGACCTTTGGTATGCATAATAATTAATGGGTGCTCTTTAATAACGTTGTATTTTCTGACATACATATTGGGTGACCTTTGGTATGCATAATAATTAATGGAGGTGCTCTTTAATAACGTTTAACTTATTTTCTGACATACATATTGATGACCTTTAGCGCCATAATAATTAATGGGTGCTCTTTAATAACGTTGCTTATTTTCTGACATACATATTAGGTGACCTTTGGTATGCATAATAATTAATGGGTGCTCTTTAATAACGTTTAACTTATTTTCTGACATACATATTAGGTGACCTTTGGTATGCATAATAATTAATGGGTGCTCTTTAATAACGTTTAGCATTTCTGACATACATAATGAGTGACCTTTGGTATGCATAATAATTAATAGGTGCTCTTTAATAACGTTTAACTTATTTTCTGACATACATATTAGGTAAGCCTTTAGTATGCATAATAATTAATGGGTGCTCTTTAATAACATTTAACTTATTTTCTGACATACATATTAAGGTGACCTTTGGTATGCATAATAATTAATGGGTGCTCTTTAATAACATTTAACTTATTTTCTGACATACATATTAGGTGACCTTTGGTATGCATAATAATTAATGGGTGCTCTTTAATAACGTTTAACTTATTTTCTGACATACATATTGAAGTGTTCTTTGGTATACATAATAATTAATGGGTGCTCTTTAATAACGTTCTTATTTTCTGACGCACATAATGGGTGACCTTTGGTATGCGTAATTAATGGGTGCTCTTTAATAACGTTTAACATTTTCTGACATACATTTGGGTGACCTTTGGTATGTAACTAATTAATGGGTGCTCACTAATAACGTTTAACTTATTTTCTGACATGCATATTGGGTGACCTTTGGTATGCATAATAATTAATGATTGCTCTTTAATAACGTTTAACTTATTTTCTGACATACATATTAGGTGACCTTTGGTATGCATAATAATTAATGGGTGCTCTTTAATAACGTTTAACTTATTTTCTGACATACATATTAGGTGACCTTTGGTATGCATAATAATTAATAGGT
>JBBBDQ010014352.1:0-25814 GCA_037127315.1 Ascarosepion bandense
AGCGCCCCTTCCTCTATCCCATTTGGGGGTTAGGACGGCATTCCAGTCCCCAACTAAGATTAGCCGTGTTGAATGCACCATGAAGGGCTCCAACAGCGAAAGAAAGAGACACGCTCACCTTGGACATTGGGCGCATAAGCCGCAATCAGCCGGAACGATTTGCTTTTCACTGCAATATCTGCCACGATCAGCCGGCCCTCGGCACCGACATGGACAAGGTCGATCCTCGCATCCAGGGTACGCTTGACCAGCAAAAGAAACACCTCTGGCATGCCGGCTCCCATATGCTGAATAGACGACATAGTCGTTAGACAGCACACACGAGTCGACTTCGCAAACAAAGTGAGTCTCTTGGATCGCGGCCACATCCACGCCGAACGACAAGAGGTCACGAAAGCGAACGGCCGCCTTACCCCGATCCCTCAGGCCATTCGCATTTATGCTGGCTGTCTTAATAGACATGATTTAGTTCTGAAAAGGAAGCAACAAAAACATGCAACAAATACTAGTCACATACGGGACAGGGAAATCCCTAGCAGATAGGACCCCGACGGACTGTCTAGGGAACCCGTTCCCTACATCGGACGTAATCCGTCCGTCTAGGACAATGCCGCCAACGTCTGTGGGGTATGTTAGTTTCACTACCCTATAGAGACTGGGGTGGAGTAAAACAGGGGACCTCCCCGAACAATTTTTTTTCCATTTTTTTGAGTTCAGGTGTGTTGTGCTGAACCATGGTAACTTTTGCAAAATGTCTCTTTGCTTCGTGGATGTGATCCCAGACCCTCAGGTTGCCACCGGTGTTCCTCACCAGGGTGATGACACCTGGGGCCTGGGGAAAGTTTCTAGGATCTTCAACTGGTTTGCCCTCCACTGAAGTCAGCTTCAGCAGGGGCTTTAATAGTTTTCGCCTCTGAGATGACCACTCAGAGGCAACGTCCTCACTTTCCACTTTAAGGAGTGCTTCCCCTTGGGGCAGGGCTTTTCTTTTTGCCCAGAGGGAGTGGACAGAGGAGGAGGGGAGGAGTGGGGGTTAAAGTACATGATTTCAGGGGGGGTCAGTTTTAAAGACTGGGGACTGGGAGGCTTTTGCGGGGATGAAGGAGAAGACTTCTTACCTTTAGTGCGTAAGTCTGTCTAGCAGGAGACACCGGTGAGGAAGCTGCATTTTTCGGCTCGCGGCCTCCTTTCGTTGCTCCTGCTCCTTCTCCCTGGCCTTTGTGTTGCTGTGTCGCTCCTCTGCCTCTTCCTCTCCCACGTTTCAGGGAGGGTGTCCTTTGTACTTCCATTTGTTGGGGGGAAGGACTTCTTCCCTTCCTCTGTTTGGGAGGAGACACCTCCTTTAGTTTTGCCGGCGCCTTTGCCGGGGACTCCCTTGGTTTGGTCGGAGTCGACAGCCCCACCGAAGGGTCACAAGCGGGCGTCTTGACAGGTGGCGGCATTGTCCGGGAGGTTTTTAGGTTTCTTCCTGGCCACCACCTGCCATTCGCCGTCTTTGTTGCTCACCGGAGACGCTGTGTGGGTTGTGCTTGTTTTGCGCCATCCTTCGCCTGTGCCACCGGTTGCTGCTTGACTGGTTGGGCTGGTTGGGCCTTTGAGGCCGGATTCTTGGTTGGGCACGCTTTTGCCACGTGCTCCGCCGACCCGCAGACCCAACAGCACGGCTTCCTGCCTTCCACGATGACGAAGATGGCACGACCCCTGCAGGTGAGGATGTTGGGGATTTTGGCGATGTTTTCCTTGTCCAGGGTCACCTGCAGGGTCATGTCTCCCGTGAGGAATCCTGCTTTCGACCGCAGCGAGGGAGACTTCGGCCACCCTTCCATATTGGACGAAGAAGGCGCCCGGCTGGTCCTCAGCAATGTCCATGGGGACGCCGTGCAGCGTGATTTTCACCTTCTTCGTGCCCATGTACTCCGTGTGGAACTGGAGCGTTTTGGTCTCCAGAACCACGCCGATCAAGTTCTTCGGCTTCTTCGGCGGAGCCGAGCAGGACGTCCCACGTGGTGTTGCTTCTCCTCGCTACGGCCCTGGCTCTGATCTTCAGTGTCTGCAGTCCCTCCTCGAACGTATCCCTGGGGACGCCGATCAGTTTTGGTCTTCAGGTCCTTGGTGATCAGGGTGAAGATGACTCTCGCCTCGATCTGCGCCAAGTGGTCCGGCTTCGAGACGATACTCCGTCCCCCTGATGTAGTCCGCGTAATCCTTTTGGATGGACTGGTAATAGTCCTCGTCCTTACGCGTGATCTTCTTGCCTCCTTTCCCGCAGAGGTCGAGGGTAAGGGGGACGCTGGTGCTGCTGCTGCTGCTGCTGCTGCTGCTGCTGTCCGTGCCGGTGGGGGTGTTGCTGCTGCAGTTGCCGCCGGTCTGGACGCTGCTGCAGATCCGGTCGCTGGAGCAGGTTTGGTTGCTGCTGCTGCTGCACGTTTGGTTGCTGCTGCAGGTGCAGTCGCCGCTGCTGGATTGGTCGCTGCTGCAGGTGCAGTCGCCGCTGCTGGATTGGTCGCTGCTGCAGGTGCAGTCGCCGCTGCTGGGGTGGTCGCTGCTGCAGGTGCAGTCGCCGCTGCTGGTCTGGTCGCTGCTGCAGGTGCAGTCGCCGCTGCTGGGGTGGTCTCTGCTGCGGGTGCAGTCGCCGCTGCTGGGGTGGTCGCTGCTGACAGTGTGGCCGCCGCCGCCGCCTCCGCTGGTGTGGGGAGCCGAACAGCATGCTCTCCCACTCGGTCATGGTGCGGGCTATGACGTCGTCGTCGTCTGCTGCGTCACACAGTTGCCAGTCTCCCACCGACGCCGTGGTGGGAGTGCCATTTCCCCGGTCCTTCTGTGGCCATGCCCCACCAAAAGTGACCGATCACCGGACAACTTCTTTCGGTGTTTCGCGTTTTCCGAAGAAACCGCTACTTTACGCTGGCCCGAGCAATGAACTCGGGCTGGAAATCAGTTGTCCAAGAGACAAAGTGCGAGCAGATATCACTGCGGGAACAACTACTCCACTAGGCTCTTCCAACGAACAGGGGGAAAGTGGCTAGGCCGTGGCCATGCCACGAGGTGGACAACTGCTTCCCGGTGTTTCGCGTTCCGAAGACCACTACTTTTACGCTGGCCCGAGCAATAAACTCGGGCTGGAAAACAGTATGTCCGAGAGACAGAGTGCGAACAAATAACACGGAGGAACAAGCCCTCCACTAGCTCCCACAACACAAAATCCACACAAACAAAAGTCTGGGGGGAAGTGGCTGGTTTTATTTATTCATTTTTACATGAATTATGGCTCAAGGCCGAAAGGTGGGAGGGGAACAAAACTTGGGGTGGTCTTCAGTTACTATGTCCTATACCTAGCTAATCAGAATCACGACCCATGCGTACGTTACAATGATTCTCATTCACCATAAGAATTTGTCCATCAACACTCATTATATCTAGCACCAAAATATCGCAAAAACATACCGGGGACCTACAAAAACGCCCCAAATGTACATAAAAATTTGTGATTATTTACAAAAATAGATTTGAAAATTTGTACATAAAAATTTGTGACTATTTACAATTATAGTACAAAAATAGATTTTAACATTTATTTGTGAATGATATGATGGGGAGGGTATGAAGAAACAAAAAATCCCCAAAACAAAAAACAATTTCAAATGAATATTTATACAAAATGTTAGTAAGACCCAAACACACCCTCGTAATTAAAGAGGCCACTGTATTCTGCCTGTAGAGACAAAATCAAGCCGCTCTTTCCTGGGGAATGGAGAAGCTGGGTACAAAAATAAATTGGACTGGAGAATATATAAGGCTGACCCAGCCGAAGGGAGTAAAACAGGACAAAATAATAATGGACAGTGGGAATCTCGAACTGGATCACCCAACAAAAGCAATGGAGCCGGGAACAGGGCTAGGACAAATACATTCACTCACATTAACTAGGTATACAAAAAGAAAGCTAACCTTAACCGCGGGAGGGGTTCCAGAGGAATCCACCCCGATGTGACTTGGCAGAACTAAAAGAAAAATCAAGGCTAGCCCCGGTCACACGAACCAGGCTCGCTGCATATATCCACCTTTTGCTAAAGTCTGTCGGGTGCAGCCGTTTCATTCAGATTCTAATCTTCATTTTTGAGCTGGTGCTCAAAATATCGGATAGATCTGATCCGAAAGACGACCTCCCCGCAAGACTTCCTCCAGACGCGTCATCCAAATCACCATTCTAGCCGTGGCCAGTAGCGACAGAAACACCATCCGCTTCCTGCCAAGTACGGGGCGACACATTGTCCACAGCGTATGCGCGATCAATGAGCACAAGCTCCCGCAGCGAGATACGAGCAGTCAACTCGCCGACACGCGCCCACAACGGGCGAACGCGCGAACAATGGAAGAAGGCGTGCGCCGACGTCTCCTTAATTCCAAAAGGTTGCAACGTTCACAATCTGGCAAATCCGCCAGGCCCATTGCGAAACGCTTGTCATTGAGCGACAAACCATTCCGAGCCAATCGCCAGGTCAGAGAAAACTCAGAGTTGCTGAGCCAATCCGCACCTGGCAAGACCAATGAGAGCGGTACTCCTCTCGACATGCCGACTTACTCCGCTTATCCTTCACGGCACCCTCCCGCACTAATCCCCGATAGAAGAGTTTCCTAGGCTGTGAAAGGTCACTGGACCGTGGAATGGCCTGTAAGGCCGCCAGACATTCGAGCAGGAATTTCGGTCGCACCCAAGGCCTGACGGTCAGCCATAGGGTCGGGAGCGATGGTAAAAGACGGGAACATGTCCCTCACTACCCCCGCAAGCAACCGATCTTCCTCCAACGCGCGCCTGAGAAATGCCAACCTCGAAGCGAGCACGTGGCTCCTCAAGTGTGGCATCCCCAGACCCCCTTGACACGGACGGAGGCAACAGACTCCTTTGTCGACCATGTGTTTGCGTCCTCTCCACAGGCAAGGAGAATAGCAAACGCTCGAAGGCGCCTTCTCATGATCGTCCTGAAGGAAGTACTGACAGCCGGTAAAGGATCATGGGAAAGAGGTATGTGTTGCACACCTCCGCCAAGCCCTTCACGGAAGACCCCGTCGACGCCAAACCTTGACCGACGCGCCGACCTTTGCCAGTACTTCAGACCAGTTTTCTCCAACTGTAAGTCCGGACCGAACCAAACTCCAGGGAGCTTGACCGGCCCGTCCGTCCAGTCGAAGGGCCCCGGGAGGGAAACACCCTTCCAAGCGCCTAACCGCAAGCCGGAAGACTTGTCGCAGTTAATTCTGGCCCTGTCACCTTCTCGTACCGTACAAGCGCCTGCTGTGCCGCCTCTATGTCCCTGCAGGAGGACACAAAGGTCGTTACGTCATCGGCGTACGCGGAAACCCTGGCTCGAGCTCCGCCAGGGACTGCGATTCCACGTAGGACCGGACTGCCCGTCTCGTCCCTTAGCCGGCGAAGGAGGGCTCCAACGCCAGGACGTAAAGGAGAGCAGACAGTGGACAACCCTGTCGGATCGACCTAGACAGCTGGCGCGCCGACAACTTCCCGTTCACCTGTACCACAGCCTTGGGGGAGCGATACAGAAGGCTAATCCAGCGGCTGAAGTCGGGTTTGAATCCGGCGGCCTGCAGGACAGCAGCCAGGTAGCCATGGTCAATCCTATCAAATGCCTTGGACTGATCCAAATTGATCAGCGCGGCCTCATCGTCGTCTTCTACACCCTCTACGATCGTGCGAATCAAGTGCAGGTTGCTCTGGGTGTTCGTCCCTTCACGAAACAAGTCTGATCCGGTCCCCCCAACAGAGACTCGGCAACTGGCTGCAAGCGATTCGTCGGGATCTTGGCCAAATCTTCCAACTCTGTGTTTAGCAGAGTTATGAATGTAATCATCTAGTTCCCTCCCAACCTTCTTGCCTTTTCTCAACAGCGTGATCACGCCCCTGGTGATCCGACCGGGGATGGACCCCTGCCGAAACCAGTGGTTGAACACGACAGCCAAGGAAAGCGGGACAAAAAGGTGCGACATCCTCAAGTACATTTCATAGGGCAAACCATCCAAGCCTGGCGACTTGCCTCTGCCGACCTTCTTCAAAGCCACGTAGATTTCGTCCTCCGTAATCTCCCCTTCGCAGCTAGCCGCTTCAGCCGGCAAAAGCCGGGGAAAGTCAGCCAAATAGCTGCGAAACTCCTCGTCACGGAGTCAGGCTCCTTGGTAAATCGGTGTTCAAGAAATGCTGCCGGAACGCCTCGCACATGTCGTTGGTGGACCTTGGGAGATGTCCTCCGGGTCGCGTACCTCTCGAATGTACCGGTCGCCGGCCTGGCGGTTCTTCCTTGCGCAGTTCTGCGCCCATGTTCACAGCTTCGGAAGACATCTTGCTTAACAGCCCTGAGTACCTGACCCATGTAGCGCCCGCTGATCCGAACGCTCCAGGGCCTCCCTGGCTAAGGCTATCTCTAGGGGATCCCCTCCAGCCTCCGCCCGGGCGAAATTGGCACTAAGTGTCTTTGCCTCCGCAGCCTTATCTAGGTTGAGCCACTGGCTATATTTGGTGGCGAAAGACCTAATGGTGTCCTTACTTAACCCACCACCTACTCCCCAATGACTCGCCCAGTTAATTCCCGCTAGACAGCTTTGTCAGCTGGTCACGAAAGTCCCGCCTGTCCAATAAGGACTGATTGAACTTCCAATAACCAGCCAACCTAGGCCTAAAGTCTAACACCACCCGGGCACAAACGAGTTTGTGGTCCGAGTAACCTAGCCAGTGGAACGTTGGACATTCTAAGAAGTCTATGTCGCTTCTCTGACTAACATCCTATCCAGGTACGCGGATACCCGGGTAAGAAGGCCAACTATGCGTCCACGTCCACATGCTCCCATCCGGATGATCGACCCGGTATCTATCGACGAGACCAAATTCGCCGATCAGATCAACCAGGCTACGATCACCACTCCACCCGCTAGCGCCCCTTCCTCTATCCCATTTGGGGGTTAGGACGGCATTCCAGTCCCCAACTAAGATTAGCCGTGTTGAATGCACCATGAAGAGCTCCAACAGCCGAAAGAAAGAGACACGCTCACCTGGGACATTGGGCGCATAAACCGCAATCAGCCGGAACGACTTGCTTTTCTGCAATATCTGCCACGATCAGCCGGCCCTCGGCACCGACATGGACAAGGTCGATCCTCGCATCCAGGGTACGCTTGACCGGCAAAAACGCCTCTGGCATGCCGGCTCCCATATGCTGAATAGACGACATAGTCGTTGGGCAACACACAGTCGACTTCGCAAACAAAGTGAGTCTCTTGGATCGCGGCCACATCCACGCCGAACGACAAGAGGTCACGAAGCGGGCGAGCCGCCTTACCCCGATCCCTCAGGCCGTTCGCATTTAAGCTGGCTATCTTAATAGACATGATTTAGTTCTGAAAAGGAAAAAACAACAAAAACATGCAACAAAAGTACTAGTCACATACGGGACGGAAATCCCTAGCAGATAGGACTGACGGACTGTCCTAGGGAACCCGTTCCTACATCGGACGTAATCCGTCCGTCTAGGACAATGCCGCCAACGTCCGTGGGGTATGTTAGTTTCACTACCCTATAGAGACTGGGGTGGAGTAAAACGGGGGACCTCCCCGAACAATTTTTTTTCCATTTTTTGAGTTCAGGTGTGTTGTGCTGAACCATGGTAACTTTTTGCAAAATGTCTCTTTGCTTCGTGGATGTGATCCAGACCCTCAGGTTGCCACCGGTGTTCCTCACCAGGGTGATGACACCTGGGGCCTGGGGAAAAGTTTCTAGGATCTTCAGCTGGTTTGCCCTCCACTGAAGTCAGCTTCAGCAAGGGGCTTTAATAGTTTTCGCCTCTGAGATGACCACTCAGAGGCAACGTCCTCACTCACTTTAAGGAGTGCTTCCCTTGGGGCAGGGCTTTTTTTCTTTTTTGCCCGAGAGGGAGTGGACAGAGGAGGAGGGAGGGAGTGGGGGTTAAAGTACATGATTTCAGGGGGTCAGTTTAAAGACTGGGGACTGGGGAGGCTTTTTACGGGGATGAAGGAAGACTTCATCTTACCTTTAGTGCGTAAGTCTGTCTAGCAGGAGACTACCGGTAGAGAGCTGCATTTTTCGGCTCGCGGCCTCCTTTCGTTGCTCCTGCTCCTTCTCCTGGCCTTTGTGTTGCTGTGTCGCTCCTCTGCCTCTTCCTCTCTCCCACGTTTCAGGGAGGGTGTCCTTTGTACTTCCATTTGCTGGGGGGAAGGGACTTCTTGCCTTCCTCTGTTTGGGAGGAGACACCTCCTTTGGTTTTGCCGGCGCCTTCGCCGGGGACTCCTTAGGTTTGGTAGGAGTCGACAGCCCCACCGGGGTCTGCTTGGCGAGCGTCTTGACGGGTGGCGGCACATTGTCCGGGGAAGGTTTTGGCTTTCTTCCTGGCCACCACCTGCCATTCGCCGTCTTTGTTGCTCACGGGAGACTGTGTGGGTTGTGCTTGTTTTGCCATCCTTCGCCTGTGCCGCCGGTTGCTGCTTGACTGGTTGGGCTGGTTGGGCCTTTGAGGCCGGATTCTTGGTTGGGCACGCTTTGCCACGTGCTCCGCCGACCCGCAGACCCAACAGCACGGCTTCCTGCCTTGTTGACGAAGATGGCACGACCCCTGCAGGTGAGGATGTTGGGGATTTTGGCGATGTTTTCCTTGTCCAGGGTCACCTGCAGGTCCATGTCTCCCGTGAGGGAATCCTGCTTTCGACCGCAGCGAGGAGACGGCCACCCTTCCATATTGGACGAAGAAGGCGCCCACGTGGTCCTCAGCAATGTCCATGGGGACGCCGTGCAGCGTGATTTTCACCTTCTTCGTGCCCATGTACTCCGTGTGGAACTGGAGCGTTTTGGTCTCCAGAACCACGCCGATCAAGTTCTTGGCTTCTTCGGCGGAGCCGAGCAGGACGTCCCACGTGGTGTTGCTTCTCCTCGCTACGGCCCTGGCTCTGATCTTCAGTGTCTGCAGTCCCTCCTCGAACGTATCCCTGGGGACGCCGATCAGTTTTTTGGTCTTCAGGTCCTTGGTGATCAGGGTGATGACTCTCGCCTCGATCTGCGCCAAGTGGTCGGCTTCGAGACAGGCTCCGTCCCCCTGATGTAGTCCATGTAATCCTTTTGGATGGACTTTTGGTAATAGTCCTCGTCCTTACGCGTGATCTTCTTGCCTCCTTTCCACCCCAGAGGTCGAGGGTAAGGGGGACGCTGGTGTTGCTGCTGCTGCTGCTGCTGTCCGTGCCGGTGGGGGTGTTGTTGCTGCAGTTGCCGCCGGTCTGGACGCTGCTGCGAATCCGGTCGCTGGAGCAGGTTTGGTTGCTGCTGCTGCTGCACGTTTGGTTGCTGGTGCCGGTGCAGTCGCCGCTGCTGGATTGGTCGCTGCTGCAGGTGCAGTCGCCGCTGCTGGATTGGTCGCTGCTGCAGGTGCAGTCGCCGCTGCTGGGGTGGTCGCTGCTGCAGGTGCAGTCGCCGCTGCTGGTCTGGTCGCTGCTGCGGGTGCAGTCGCCGCTGCTGGGGTGGTCTCTGCTGCAGGTGCAGTCGCCGCTGCTGGTCCGGTCGCTGCTGACAGTGTGGCCGCCGCCGCCTCCGCTGGTGTGGGGGAGCCGAACAGCATGCTCTCCCACTCGGTCATGGTGCGGGCTATGACGTCGTCGTCGTCTGCGTCACACAGTTGCCAGTCTCCCACCCGACGCCGTGGTGGGGGTGCCGACTCCCCGGTCCTTCTGTGGCCATGCCACAAAAGTGACCGATCACCGGACAACTTCTTTCCGGTGTTTCGCGTTTTCGAAGAAACCGCTACTTTACGCTGGCCGAGCAATGAACTCGGGCTGGAAATCAGTTGTCCAAGAGACAAAGTGCGAGCAGATATCACTGCGGAACAACTTCCTCCACTAGGCTCTTCCAACGAACAGGGGGGAAGTGGCTAAGGCCGTGGCCATGCCGCGAGGTGGACAACTGCTTCCCGGTGTTTCGCGTTCCGAAGAACACTACTTTTACGCTGGCCCGAGCAATAAACTCGGGCTGGAAAACAGTATGTCCGAGAGACAGAGTGCGAACAAATAACACGGAGGAACAAATGCTCCACTAAAGCTCCCACAACACAAAATCCACACAAACAAAAGTCTGGGGGAAGTGGCTGGTTTTATTTATTCATTTTTACATGAATTATGGCTCGAGGCCGAAAGGTGGGAGGGGGAACAAAGCAGGGTGGTCTTCAGTTACTATGTCCTATACCTAGCTAATCAGATTCACGACCCATGCATACGTTACAATGATTCTCATTCACCATAAAATTTGTCCATCAACACGCATACTATATCTAGCACCAAATATCGCAAAAACATACCGGGGACCTACAAAACGCCCCAAATGTACATAAAAATTTGTGATTATTTACAAAAAATAGATTTTACAATTTGTACATAAAAATTTGACTATTTACAAATATAATACAAAAATAGATTTTAACATTTGTACATGCGATGATGTGATGGGGAAGGGTATGAAGAAACAAAAAATCCCCAAAACAAAAAACAATTTCACATGGATATTTATACAAAATGTTAGTAAGACCCAAACACACCCTCGTAATTAAGGAGCCACTGTATTCTGCCTGTAGAGACAAAATCAAGCCGCTCTTTCTAAGGGGAATGGAGAAGCTGGGTGCAAAAATAAATTGGACTGGAGAATATATAAGGCTGACCCAGCCGAGAATAAAACAGGACAAAATAACAATGGTCAGTGGGAATCTCGAACTGGATCATAACAAAAGCAATGGAGCCGGGAACAGGCTAGGACAAATACATTCACTCACATTAACTAGGTATACAAAAGAAAGCTAACCTTAACCGCGGGAGGGGGTTCAGAGAATCCACCCCGATGTGACTTGGCAGAACTAAAAAAAGAAAATCCAAAAGGTTAGCCCGGTCACACGAACCAGGCTCGCTGCATATATCCACCTTTTGCTAAAGTCTGTCGGGTGCAGCCGTTTTTTTTTTCGTTCAGTTCTAATCTTCATTTTGAGCTGGTGCTCAAAATATCGGATTAGATCCTGATCGAACGACCTCCCCGCAAGACTTCCTCCAGACGCGTCATCTGAAATCACCATTCTAGCCGTGGCCAGTAGCGACAAACACCATCCGCTTCACACCAGAGTACGGGGGCATACATTGTCCACAGCGTATGCGCGATCAATGAGCAAGCTCCCGCGGCGAGGCTCCACGAGCAGTCAACTCGCCGACACGCGCCCACAACGGGCGAACGCGCGAGCAATGGAAGAAGGCGTGCGCCGACGTCTCCTTAATTCCAAGGTTGCAACGTTCACAATCTGGCAAATCCGCCAGGCCCATTGCGAGAAACCTTTGTCATTGAGCGACAAACCATTGACCAATCGCCAGGTCAGAGAAAACTCAGAGTTGCTGAGCCAATCGCACCTGGCGCCCAAGACCAATAGAGAGCGGTACTCCACTCTCGACATGCCGAGCTTACTCCACAGCTTATCCTTCACGGCACCCTCCACTAATCCCCGATAGAAGAGTTTCCTAGGCCATGAAAGGTCACTGGACCGTGGAATGGCCTGTAAGGCCGCCAAGACATTCGAGCAGGAATTTCGGTCGCACCCAAGGCCTGACGGTCAGCCATAGGGTCGGGGGAGCGATGATAAGGCAAAGGGAACATGTCCCTCGCTACCCCCGCAAGCAACCGATCTTCCTCCAACGTGCGCCTGAGAAATGCCAACCTCGAAGCGAGCACGTGACTCCTCCAAGTGTGGCATCCCCAGACCCCCTTGACACGGACGGAGGCAACAGACTCCTTTGTCGACCATGTGTTTGCGTCCTCTCCCCAGGCGGAGAATAGCAAACGCTCGAGCGCCTTCTCATGATCGTCACAAAGGGGAAATTACTGACGGCAAGTAAAGGATCATGGGAAAGAGGTATGTGTTGCACACCTCCGCCAAACCCCTTCACGGAGAGACCCCGTCGACGCCAAACCTTGACCGACGCGCCGACCTTTGCCCAGTACTTCAGACCAGTTTTCTCCGCTGTAAGTCGAGACCCGAACCAAACTCCCGAGGAGCTTGACCCGTACGTCCGTCCAGTCGAAGGGCCCCGGGAGAAACGCCTTCCAAGCGCCTAACCGCAAGCCGGAAGACTTGTCGCAGTTAATTCTGGCCCCTGTCACCTTCTCGTACCGTACAAGCGCCTGCACCAGCTGCCGCCTCTATGTCCTGCGGGAGGACACAAGGTCATTTACGTCATCGGCGTACGCGGAAACCCTGGCTCGAGCTCCGCCAGGGACTGCGATTCCACGTAGGACCGGACTGCCCGTCTCGTCCCTTAGCCGGCGAAGGAGGGGCTCCAACGCCAGGACGTGGAGAAGACCTGGTGGACAGCCTGTCCGGACCGACCTGAACGGCGCGAAGCGCCCGACAGCTTCCCGTTCACCTGTACCACAGCCTTGCGGGAGCGATACAGAGAAGCTAATCCAGCGGCTGAAGTCGGGTTTGAATCCGGCAGCCTGCAGGACAGCAGCCAGGTAGCCATGGTCAATCCTATCAAATGCCTTGGACTGATCCAAATTGATCAGCGCGGCTTCATCGTCGTCTTCTACACCCTCTACGATCGTGCGAATCAAGTGCAGGTTGCTCTGAATTGTTCGTCCCTTCACAGAACAAGTCTGATCCGGTCCCAACAGAGACTCGGCAACTAGCTGCAAGCGATTCGTCAGGATCTTGGCCAAAATCTTTAACTCTGTGTTTAGCAGAGTTATGGGCCTGTAATCATCTAGTTCCCTCCCAACCTTCTTGCCTTTTCTCAACAGCGTGATCACGCCCCTGGTGATCCGACCGGGGATGGACCCCTGCCGAAACCAGTGGTTGAACACGACCAATAAGGCGGGACAAAAAGGTGCGACATCCTCAAGTACATTTCATAGGGCAAACCATCCAAGCCTGGCGACTTGCACTCTGCCGACCTTCATCAAGCCACGTAGATTTCGTCCTCCGTAATCTTTCCCCTTCGCAGCTAGCCGCTTCAGCCGGCAAAAGCCGAGGAAAGTCAGCCAAATAGCTGCGAAACTCCGTCACGGAGTCAGGCTCCTGGTAAATCGGTGTTCGAAATGCTGCCGGAACGCCTCGCACATGTATAGATTGGTGGACCTTAGGAGATGTCCCTCCGGGTCGCGTACCTCTCGAATGTACCGGTCGCCGGTCTGGCGAATTTCTTCCTTGCGCAGTTCTGCGCCCATGTTCACAGCTTCGGAAGACATCTTGCTTAACTTAGCCCTAATTACCTGACCCATGTAGCGCCGCCCCAGTCGGAACGCTCCAGGGCCTCTAGCTAAGGCTATCTCTAAGGGATCCCCTCCAGCCTCCGCCCGGGTGAAATTAGCACTAAGTGTCTTTGCCTCCGCAGCCTTATCTAGGTTGAGCCGCTGGCTATATTTGGTGGCGAAAGACCTAATGGGTGTCCCCTTAAGGTTAACCCACCACCTACTCCCAATGACTCGCCCAGTTAATTCCCGCTGAACTAGCTTTGTCAGCTGGTCACGAAAGTCCCGCCTGTCCAATAAGGACTGATTGAACTTCCAATAACCAGCCAACCTAGGCCTAAAGTCTAACACCACCCGGGCACAAACGAGTTTGTGGTCCGAGTAGCTAACCAGTGGAACGTTGGACATTCTAAGAAGTCTATGTCCTTCTCTGACTAACATCCTATCCAGGTACGCGGATACCCGGGTAGAGGCCAACTATGCGTCCACGTCCACATGCTCCCATCCGGATGATCGACCCGGTATCTATCGACGAGACCAAATTCGCCGATCAGATCAACCAGGCTACGATCACCACTCCACCCCGCTAGCGCCCCTTCCTCTATCCCATTTGGGAGTTGGGACGGCATTCAGTCCCCAGCTAAGATTAGCCGTGTTGAATGCACCATGAAGGGCTCCAACAGCCAGAAAGAAAGGAGCACGCTCACCTGGGACATTGGGCGCATAAGCCGCAATCAGCCGGAACGACTTGCTTTTCACTGCAATATCTGCCACGATCAACCCTTGACCCTCGGCACCGACATGGACAAGGTCGATCCTCGCATCCAGGGTACGCTTGACCAGCAAAGAAACACCTCTGGCATGCCGGCTCCCATATGCTGAATAGACGACATAGTCGTTAGACAGCACACACGAGTCGACTTCGCAAACAAGAAGTGAGTCTCTTGGATCGCGGCCACATCCACGCCGAACGACAAGAGAGGTCTGGCGAGCCGCCTTACCCGATCCCTCAAGCCATTCGCATTTAAGCTGGCTATCTTAATAGACATGATTTAGTTCTGAAAAACAAAAAACAAAAACATGCAACAAAAACACTAGTCACATACGGGACGGAAATCACAACAGATAGGACCCCGACGGACTGTCTAGAGAACCCGTTCCTACATCGGACGTAATCCGTCCGTCTAGGACAATATAACGTCCGTGGGGTATGTTAGTTTCACTACCCTATATAGACTGGGGTGGAGTAAAACAGGGGACCTCCCCGAACAATTTTTTCCATTTTTTGAGGTTCAGGTGTGTTGTGCTGAACCATGGTAACTTTTGCAAAATGTCTCTTTGCTTCGTGGATGTGATCCCAGACCCTCAGGTTGCCACCGGTGTTCCTCACCAGGGTGATGACACCTGGGGCCTGGGGAAAGTTTCTAGGATCTTCAACTGGTTTGCCCTCCACTGAAGTCAGCTTCGGCAGGGGCTTTAATAGTTTTCGCCTCTGAGATGACCACTCAGAGGCAACGTCCCTCACTCACTTTAAGGAGTGCTTCCCCTTGGGGCAGGGCTTTTTTTCTTTTTTGCCCGAGAGGGAGTGGACATAGGAGGAGGGAGGGAGTGGGGGTTAAAGTACATGATTTCAGGGGGTCAGTTTAAAGACTGGGGACTGGGAGGCTTTTTGCGGGGATGAAGGAAGACTTCTTACCTTTAGTGCATAAGTCTGTTTAACCGGAGACACTGGTAGAGCTGCATTTTTCGGCTCGCAGCCTCCTTTCGTTGCTCGGCTCCTTCTCCCACAACCTTTGTGTTGTTGTGCTGCTCCTCTGCCTCTTCCTCTCTCCCACGTTTCGGGGAGGGTGTCCTTTGTACTTCCATTTGTTGGGGGGAAGGACTTCTTCCCTTCCTCTGTTTGGGAGGAGACACCTCCTTTGGTTTGCCGGCGCCTTCGCCGGGGACTCCTTAGGTTTGGTAGGAGTCGACAGCCCCACCGGGGTCTGCTTGGCAGGCGTCTTGACAGGTGGCGGCACATTGTCCGGGGAAGGTTTTTGGCTTTCTTCCTGGCCACCACCTGCCATTCGCCGTCCTTGTTGCTCACGGGAGACTGTGTGGGTTGTGCTTGTGTTTTGCGCCATCCTTCGCCTGTGCCGCCGGTTGCTGCTTGACTGGTTGGGCTGGTTGGGCCCTTTGGGGCCGGATTCTTGGTTGGGCACGCTTTTGCCACGTGCTCCGCCGACCCGCAGACCCAACAGCACGGCTTCCTGCCTTCCACGATGACGAAGATGGCACGACCCCTGCAGGTGAGGATGTTGGGGATTTTGGCGATGTTTTCCTTGTCCAGGGTCACCTGCAGAGTCATGTCTCCCGTATGAAATCCTGCTTTCGACCGCAGCGGAGACTTCGGCCACCCTTCCATATTGGACGAAGAAGGCGCCCACGTGGTCCTCGGCAATGTCCATGGGGACGCCGTGCAGCGTGATTTTCACCTTCTTCGTGCCCATGTACTCCGTGTGGAACTGGAGCGTTTTGGTCTCCAGAACCACGCCGATCAAGTTCTTGGCTTCTTCGGCGGAGCCGAGCAGGACGTCCCACGTGGTGTTGCTTCTCCTCGCTACGGCCCTGGCTCTGATCTTCAGTGTCTGCAGTCCCTCCTCGAACGTATCCCTGGGGACGCCGATCAGTTTTTGGTCTTCAGGTCCTTGGTGATCGGAGTGATGACTCGCCTCGATCTGCGCCAATTGGTCCGGCTTCAGGGAGCAGAGCTCCGTCCCCCTGATGTATTCCGCGTAATCCTTCTGGATGGACTGGTAGTACTCCTCGTCCTTACGCGTCATTTTCCTGCCTGCTCCACCCAGAGGTCGAAGGCAGGGGGGGACGCTGGTGCTGCTGCTGCTGCTGCTGCTGCTGCTGTCCGTGCCGGTGGGGGTGTTGCTGCTGCAGTTGCCGCCGGTTTGGATGCTGCTGCAGATCCGGTCGCTGGAGCAGGTTTGGTTGCTGCTGCTGCACGTTTGGTTGCTGCTGCAGTCGCCGTTGCTGGATTGGTCGCTGCTGCAGGTGCAGTCGCCGCTGCTTGATTGGTCGCTGCTGCAGGTGCAGTCGCCGCTGGGGTGGTCGCTGCTGCAGGTGCAGTCGCCGCTGCTGGTCTGGTCGCTGCTGCAGGTGCAGTCGCCGCTGCTGGGGTGGTCTCTGCTGCAGGTGCAGTCGCCGCTGCTGGTCCGGTCGCTGCTGACAGTGTGGCCGCCGCCGCCGCCTCCGCTGGTGTGGGGGAGCCGAACAGACGTTTCCTCCACTCGGTCATGGTGCGGGCTATGACGTCGTCGTCGTCTGCGTCACACAGTTGGGCCCCCACCGACGCCGTGGTGGGAGTGCCGACTTCCCCCGGTCCTTCTGTGGCCATGCCACAAAAGTGACCGATCACCGGACAACTTCTTTCCTGGTGTTTCGCGTTTTCGAAGAAACCGCTACTTTACGCTGGCCCGAGCAATGAACTCGGGTTGAAATCAGTTGTCCAAGAGACAAAGCGTGAGCAGATATCACTGCGGAACAACGTACTCCACTAGGCTCTTCCAACGAACAGGGGAAGTGGCTAGGCCGTGGCCATGCCATTAATGAGGTGGACAACTGCTTCCCGGTGTTTCGCGTTCCGAAGAATACTACTTTTACGCTGGCCTGAGCAATAAACTCGGGCTGGAAAACAGTATGTCCGAGAGACAGAGTGCGAACAAATAATACGGAGGAACAAATGCTCCACTAAGCTCCCACAACACAAAATCCACACAAACAAAAGTCTGGGGGAAGTGGCTGGTTTTATTTATTCATTTTTACATGAATTATGGCACAAGGCCGAAAGGTGGGAGAGGGGGAACAAACCGGGGTGGTCTTCAGTTACTATATCCTATACCTAGCTAATCAGATTCACGACCCATACATACGTTACAATGATTCTCATTCACCATAAGAATTTGTCCATCAAATTGTACTTATCTAGCACCAAAATATCGCAAAAACATACCGGGGACCTACAAAAATGCCCCAAATGTACATAAAAATTGGTGATTATTTACAAAAATAGATTTTAAAATTTGTACATAAAAATTTGTGACTATTTACAATTATAGTACAAAAATAGATTTTAAACATTTGTACATGAGATGATATGATGGGGAGGGGTATGAAGAAACAAAAAATCCCCAAAACAAAAAAACAATTTCAAATGAATATTTATACAAAATGTTAGTAAGACCCAAACACACCCTCGTAATTAAAGAGGCCACTGTATTCTGCCTGTAGAGACAAAATCAAGCCGCTCTTCTAAGGGGAATGGAGAAGCTGGGTACAAAAATAAATTGGACTGAGAATATAAGGCTGACCCAGCCGAGAATAAAACGGGGCAAATAACAATGGTCAGTGGGAATCTCGAACTGGATCAACAAAAGCAATGGAGCCGGGAACAGGCTAGGACAAATACATTCACTCACATTAACTAGGTATACAAAAGAAAGCTAACCTTAACCGCGGGAGGGGTTCCAGAGGAATCCACCCTGGATGTGACTTGGCAGAACTAAAAAAAGAAAATCAAGGCTAGCCCCGGTCACACGAACCAGGCTCTCGCTGCATATATCCACCTTACAGTTCGTCGGGTGCAGCCGTTTCCGTTCAGTTCTAATCTTCATTTTGAGCTGGTGCTCAAAATATCGGATTAGATCCTGATCCGAAAGACGACCTCCCCGCAAGACTTCCTCCAGACGTCATCCAAATCACCATTCTAGCCGTGGCCAGTAGCGACAGAAACACCATCCGCTTCACACCAGAGTACGGGGGCGACACATTGTCCACAGCGTATGCGCGATCAATGAGCACAAGCTCCCGCGGCGAGATACGAGCAGTCAACTTGCCGACACGCGCCCACAACGGGCGAACGCGCGAACAATGGAAGAAGGCGCGCCGACGTCTCCTTAATTCCAAGGTTGCAATGTTCACAATCTGGCAAATCCGCCAGGCCCATTGCGAAACGCTTGTCATTGAGCGACAACCATTCCGAGCCAATCGCCAGGTCAGAGAAAACTCAGAGTTGCTGAGCCAATCCACACCTGGCGCCCAAGACCAATGAGAGCGGTACTCCACTCTCGACATGCCGAGCTTACTCCACAGTTTATCCTTCACGGCACCCTCCACTAATCCCTGATAGAAGAGTTTCCTAGGCTGTGAAAGGTCACTGGACCGTGGAATGGCCTGTAAGGCCGCCAGACATTCGAGCAGGAATTTCGGTCGCACCCAAGGCCTGACGGTCAGCCATAGGGGTCGGGGAGCGATGGTAAGGCAAGGGAACATGTCCCTCACTACCCCCGCAAGCAACCGATCTTCCTCCAACGCGCGCCTGAGAAATGCCAACCTCGAAGCGAGCACGTGGCTCCTCCCTCAAGTGTGGCATCCCCAGACCCCCTTGACACGGACGGAGGCAACAGACCTCTTTGTCGACCATGTGTTTGCGTCCTCTCCACAGGCAGGAGAATAGCAAAACGCTCGAGCGCCTTCTCATGATCGTCACAAAGGGGAAGTACTGACAGCCGGTAAAGGATCATGGGAAAGAGGTATGTGTTGCACACCTCCGCCAAGCCCTTCACGGAGAGACCCCGTCGACGCCAAACCTTGACCGACGCGCCGACCTTTGCCAGTACTTCAGACCAGTTTTTCTCCAACTGTAAGTCCGGACCGAACCAAACTCCGAGGAGCTTGACCGGCCCGTCCGTCCAGTCGAAGGGCCCCGGGAGGGAAACACCCTTCCAAGCGCCTAACCGCAAGCCGGAAGACTTGTCGGAAGCACTCCTGGCCCCTGTCACCTTCGTACCGTACAAGCGCCTGCTGTACCGCCTCTATGTCTCTGCGGGAGGACACAAAGGTCGTTACGTCAATGGCGTACGCGGAAACCCTGGCCCGAGCCCGCCAGACTGCGATTCCACGTAGGACCGGACTGCCCGTCTCGTCCCTTAGCCGGCGAAGGAGGGGCCTCCAACGCCAGGACGTAAAGGAGAGAAGACAGTGGACAACCCTGTCGGACCGACCTAGACAGCGCGAAAGCGCCCGACAGCTTCCCGTTCACCTGTACCACAGCCTTGGGGGAGCGATACAGAAGGCTAATCCAGCGGCTGAAGTCGGGTTTGAATCCGGCGGCCTGCAGGACAGCAGCCAGGTAGCCATGGTCAATCCTATCAAATGCCTTGGACTGATCTTAACCTGATCAGCGCGGCCTCATCGTCGTCTTCTACACCCTCTACGATCGTGCGAATCAAGTGCAGGTTGCTCTGAATTGTTCGTCCCTTCACAGAACAAGTCTGATCCGGTCCCAACAGAGACTCGGCAACTAGCTGCAAGCGATTCGTCAGGATCTTGGCCAAAATCTTTAACTCTGTGTTTAGCAGAGTTATGGGCCTGTAATCATCTAGTTCCCCTCCCAACCTTCTTGCCTTTTCTCAACAGCGTGATCACGCCCCTGGTGATCCGACCGGGGATGGACCCTCCTGCCGAAACCAGTGGTTGAACACGACAGCTGAGCGGACAAAAAAGGTGCGACATCCTCTGGCACATTTCATAGGGCAAACCATCCAAGCCCGGCGACTTGCCTCTGCCGACCTTCTTCAAAGCCACGTAGATTTCGTCCTCCGTAATCTCCCCTTCGCAGCTAGCCGCTTCAGCCGGCAAAAGCCGGGGAAAGTCAGCCAAAATAGCTGCGAAATCCCTCGTCACGGAGTCCAGGCTCCTTGGTAAATCGGTGTTCGAAATGCTGCCGGAACGCCTCGCACATGTCGTTGGTGGACCTAGGAGATGTCCCTCCGGGTCGCGTACCTCTCGAATGTACCGGTCGCCGGCCTGGCGAACTTCTTCCTTGCGCAGTTCTGCGCCCATGTTCACAGCTTCGGAAGACATCTTGCTTAACTTAGCCCTAATTACCTGACCCATGTAGCGCCCGCTAGTCGAACGCTCCAGGGCCTCCCTGGCTAAGGCTATCTCTAGATTCCCTCCAGCCTCCGCCCGGGTGAAATTAGCACTAAGGTCTTTGCCTCCGCAGCCTTATCTAGGTTGAGCTGCTGGCTATATTTGGTGGCGAAAGACTCCACGGTGTCCTTAAGGTTAACCCACCACCTACTCCCAATGACTCGCCCAGTTAATTCCCGCTGAACTAGCTTTGTCAGCTGGTCACGAAAGTCCTGCCTGTCCAATAAGGACTGATTGAACTTCCAATAACCAGCCAACCTAGGCCTAAAGTCTACCACCACCCGGGCACAAACGAGTTTGTGGTCCGAGTAGCCTAGCCAGTGGAACGTTGGACATTCTAAGAAGTCTATGTCGGCTTCTCTGACTAACATCCTATCCAGGTACGCGGATACCCGGGTAGAAGGCCAACTATGCGTCCACGTCCACATGCTCCCATCCGGATGATCGACTCCGTATCTATCGACGAGACCAAATTCGCCGATCAGATCAACCAGGCTACGATCACCACTCCACCCGCTAGCGCCCCTTCCTCTATCCCATTTGGGGTTAGGACGGCATTCCAGTCCCCAACTAAGATTAGCCGTGTTGAATGCACCATGAAGGGCTCCAACCGCCGAAAGAAAGAGACACGCTCACCTTGGACATTGGGCGCATAAACCGCAATCAGCCGGAACGACTTGCTTTTCACTGCAATATCTGCCACGATCAGCCGGCCCTCGGCACCGACATGGACAAGGTCGATCCTCGTATCCAGGGTACGCTTGACCAGCAAAGAAACACCTCTGGCATGCCGGCTCCCATATGCTGAATAGACGACATAGTCGTTAGACAGCACACACGAGTCGACTTCGCAAACAAAGTGAGTCTCTTGGATCGCGGCCACATCCACGCCGAACGACAAGAGGTCACGAAGCAGGCGAGCAGCCTTACCCCGATCCCTCAGGCCATTCGCATTTATGCTGGCTTTTATCTTAATAGACATGATTTAGTTCTGAAAAGGAAAAACAACAAAAACATGCAACAAAAATACTAGTCACATACGGGACGGAAATCCCCAGCAGATAGGACCCCTGACGGACTGTCCTAGGGAACCCGTTCCTACATCGGACGCAATCCGTCCGTCTAGGACAATGCCGCCAACGTCCGTGGGGGGTGTTAGTTTCACTACCCTATAGAGACTGGGGTGGAGTAAAACAGGGGACCTCCCCGAACAATTTTTTTCCATTTTTTGAGTTCAGGTGTGTTGTGCTGAACCATGGTAACTTTGCAAACGTCTTTGCTTCGTGGATGTGATCCCAGACCTCACAGGTTGCCACCGGTGTTCCTCACCAGGGTGATGACACCTGGGGCCTGGGAAAGTTTCTAGGATCTTCAACTGGTTTGCCCTCCACTGAAGTCAGTCAGGCAGGGGCTTGATAGTTTTCGCCTCTGAGATGACCACTCAGAGGCAACGTCCTCACTCACTTTAAGGAGTGCTTCCCCTTGGGGCAGGGCTTTTTTTCTTTTTTGCCCGAGAGGGAGTGGACAGAGGAGGAGGGAGGGAGTGGGGTTAAAGTACATGATTTCAGGGGGTCAGTTTAAAGACTGGGGACTGGGAGGTTTCTTTTTGCGGGGATGAAGGAAGACTTCTTACCTTTAGTGCGTAAGTCTGTCTAGCAGGAGACAGCCTCGTAGAGAGCTGCATTTTTCGGCTCGCGGCCTCCTTCGTTGCTCCTGCTCCTTCTCCTGGCCTTTGTGTTGCTGTGTCGCTCCTCTGCCTCTTCCTCTCTCCCACGTTTCAGGGAGGGTGTCCTTGTACTTCCATTTGTTGGGGGAAGGACTTCTTCCTTCCTCTGTTTGGGAGGAGACACCCCCTTTGGTTTTGCCGGCGCCTTCGCCGGGGACTCCCTTAGGTTTGGTAGGAGTCGACAGCCCCACCGGGGTCTGCTACAGGCGTCTTGACAGGTGGCGGCACATTGTCCGGGGAAGGCTTTTTAGCTTTCTTCCTGGCCACCACCTGCCATTCGCCGTCCTTGTTGTTCACGGGAGACTGCGTAGGTTGTGCTTGCTTTGCGCCATTCTTTTCCCGTGCCGCCGGTTGCTGCTTGACTGGTTGGCTGGTTGGGCCCTTGTGGCCGGATTCTTGGTTGGGCACGCCTTTGCCACGTGCTCCGCCGACCCGCAGACCCAACAGCACGGCTTCCTGCCTTCTACGATGACGAAGATGGCGCGACCCCTGCAGGTGAGGATGTTGGGGATTTTGGCGATGTTTTCCTTGTCCAGGGTCACCTGCAGGGTCATGTCTCCCGTGAGGAATCCTGCTTGACCGCAGCGAGGAGAGACTTCGGCCACCCTTCCATATTGCACGAAGAAGGCGCCGACGTGATCTTCATCAATGTCCATGGGGACGCCGTGCAGCGTGATTTTCACCTTCTTCGTGCCCATGTACTCCGTGTGGAACTGGAGCGTTTTGGTTTCCAGAACCACGCCGACTAAGTTCTGGCTTCTTCGGCGGAGCCGAGCAGGACGTCCCACGTGGTGTTGCTTTCCTCGCTACGGCCCTGGCTCTGATCTTCAGTGTCTGCAGTCCCTCCTCGAACGTGTATCCCTGGGGGACGCCGATCAGTTTCTTGGTCTTCAGGTCCTCGGGGATCAGGGTGATGACTCTCGCCTCGATCTGCGCCAATTGGTCCGGCTTCGAGACGAGCTCCGTCCCCCTGATGTAGTCCGCGTAATCCTTTTGGATGGACTGGTAATAGTCCTCGTCCTTACGCGTCATCTTTCTTGCCTCCTTCCACCCAGAGGTCGAAGGCAGGGGGGACGCTGGTGCTGCTGCTGCTGCTGCCGTTGCTGCTGCTGTCCGTGCCGGTGGGGGTGTTGCTGCTGCAGTTGCCGCCGGTTTGGATGCTGCTGCAGATCCGGTCGCTGGAGCAGGTTTGGTTGCTGCTGCTGCTGCACGTTTGGCTGCTGCTGCAGTCGCTGCTGCTGGATTGGTCGCTGCTGCAGGTGCAGTCGCCGCTGCTGCTGGATTGGTCGCTGCTGCAGGTGCAGTCGCCGCTGCTGGGGTGGTCGCCGCTGCAGGTGCAGTCGCCGCTGCTGGTCTGGTCGCTGCTGCAGGTGCAGCTGCTGCTGCTGGGGTGGTCTCTGCTGCAGGTGCAGTCGCCGCTGCTGGTCCGGTCAGTTGCTGACAGTTGCGTGGCCGCCGCCGCCGCCTCCGCTGGTGTGGGGGAGCCGAACAGCATGCTCTCCCACTCGGTCATGGTGCGGGCTATGACGTCGTCGTCGTCTGCGTCACACAGTTGCCAGTCTCCCACCGACGCCGTGGTGGGAGTGCCGACTTCCCCGGTCCTTCTGTGGCCATGCCACAAAAGTGACCGATCACCGGACAACTTCTTTCCGGTGTTTCGCGTTTTCGAGGAAACCGCTACTTTACGCTGGCCCGAGCAATGAACTCGGGCTGGAAATCAGCTGTCCAAGAGACAAAGTGCGAGCAGATATCACTGCGGAACAACTACTCCACTAGGCTCTTCCAACGAACAGGGGGTTGGCTAGGCCGTGGCCATGCCACGAGGTGGACAACTGGTTTCCCGGTGTTTCGCGTTCCGAAGACCACTACTTTTACGCTGGCCCGAGCAATAAACTCGGGCTGGAAAACAGTATGTCCGAGAGACAGAGTGCGAACAAATAACACGGAGGAACAAATGCTCCACTAAGTCTCTACAACACAAATCCACACAAACAAAAGTCTGGGGGGAAGTGGCTGGTTTTATTTATTCATTTTTACATGAATTATGGCTCGCTGGGCCGAAAGGTGGGAGGGGAACAAAAACTTGGGGTGGTCTTCAGTTACTATGTCCTATACCTAGCTAATCAGATTCACGACCCATGCATACGTTACAATGATTCACATTCACCATAAGAATTTGTCCATCAACACTCATACTTATCTAGCACCAAAATATCGCAAAAACATACCGGGGACCTACAAAAACGCCCCAAATGTACATAAAAAAATTTGTGATTGTTTACAAAAAATAGATTTTACAATTTGTACATAAAAATTTGTAACTATTTACAAATATAATACAAAAATAGATTTTGACATTTGTACATGCGATGATGTGATGGGAAGGGGTATGAAGAAACAAAAATCCCCAAAACAAAAAACAATTTCAAATGAATATTTATACAAAATGTTAGTAAGACCCAAATGACACCCTCGTAATTAAAGAGGCCACTGTATTCTGCCTATAGAGACAAAAATCAAGCCGCTCTTTTCTAAGGGAAATGGAGAAGCTGGGTACAAAAATAACTTGGATCGGAGAATATATAAGGCTGACCCAGCCGAGAATAAAACGGACAAAATAACAATGGTCAGTGGGAATCTCGAACTGGATCATAACAAAAGCAATGGAGCCGGGAACAGGCTAGGACAAATACATTCACTCACATTAACTAGGTATACAAAAGAAAGCTAACCTTAACTGCGGAGGGGTTCCAGAGGAATCCACCCCGATGTGACTTGGCAGAACTAAAAAAGAAAATCAAGGCTAGCCCCGGTCACACGAACCAGGCTCGCTGCATATATCCACCTTGCTAAAGTCTGTCGGGTGCAGCCGTTTCCGTTCAGTTCTAATCTTCATTTTGAGCTGGTGCTCAAAATATCGGATTAGGATCCTGATCCGAAAGACGACCTCCCCGCAAGACTTCCTCCAGACGCGTCATCCAAATCACCATTCTAGCCGTGGCCAGTAGCGACAGAAACACCATCCGCTTCACACCAGAGTACGGGGGCGACACATTGTCCACAGCGTATGCGCGATCAATGAGCACAAGCTCCCGCGGCGAGATACGAGCAGTCAACTCGCCGACACGCGCCCACAACGGGCGAACGCGCGAACAATGGAAGAAGGCGTGCGCCGACGTCTCCTTGATCTCCCAAGGTTGCAACGTTCACAATCTGGCAAATCCGCCAGGCTCCATTGCGAAACGCTTGTCATTGAGCGACAAACCATTCCGAGCCAATCGCCAGGTCAGAGAAAACTCAGAGTTGCTGAGCCAATCCGGCACCTGGCGCCCAAGACCAATGAGAGCGGTACTCCACTCTCGACATGCCGAGCTTACTCCACAGCTTATCCTTCACGGCACCCTCCACTAATCCCCGATAGAAGAGTTTCCTAGGCTGTGAAAGGTCACTGGACCGTGGAATGGCCTGTAAGGCCGCCAGACATTCGAGCAGGAATTTCCTGGTCGCACCCAAGGCCTGACGGTCAGCCATAGGGTCGGGGGAGCGATGGTAAGGCAAGGAACATGTCCCTCACTACCCCGCAAGCAACCGATCTTCCTCCAACGCGCGCCCGAGAAAATGCCAACCTCGAAGCGAGCACGTGGCTCCCCGGAAGCGGCATCCCCAGACCCCCTTGACACGGACGGAGGTAACAGACTCCTTTGTCGACCATGTGTTTGCGTCCTCCACAGGCAGGAGAATATAAACGCTCGAGCGCCTTCTACGATCGTCGATAAAGGGGCGCGACGACAGCCGGTAAAGGATCATGGGAAAGAGGTATGTGAT
>JBBBDQ010014358.1:0-11937 GCA_037127315.1 Ascarosepion bandense
AAAACATAGTTTGATTGACTTTGTTGGTTAGATAGCCCAACATAACAAGAGGATAAAACATAGTTTGATTGACCTTGTTGGTTAGATAGCCCAACATAACAGGGATAAAACATAGTTTGATTGACCTTGTTGGTTAGATAGCCCAACATAACAAGAGGATAAAACATAGTTTGATTGACTTTGTTGGTTAGATAGCCCAACATAACAAAGAGATAAAACATAGTTTGATTGACTTTGTTGGTTAGATAGCCCAACATAACAAGAGGATAAAACATAGTTTGATTGACCTTGTTGGTTAGATAGCCCAACATAACAAGGGATAAAACATAGTTTGATTGACTTTGTTGGTTAGATAGCCCAACATAACAAGAGGATAAAACATAGTTTGATTGACTTTGTTGGTTAGATAGCCCAACATAACAAGAGGATAAAACATAGTTTGATTGACTTTGTTGGTTAGATAGCCCAACATAACAAAGGAAGGATAAAACATAGTTTGATTGACCTTGTTGGTTAGATAGCCCAACATAACAAGGATAAAACATAGTTTGATTGACCTTGTTAGTTAGATAGCCCAACATAACAAGAGGATAAAACATAGTTTGATTGACTTTGTTGGTTAGATAGCCCAACATAACAAGAGGATAAAACATAGTTTGATTGACTTTGTTGGTTAGATAGCCCAACATAACAAGAGGATAAAACATAGTTTGATTGACCTTGTTGGTTAGATAGCCCAACATAACAAGAGGATAAAACATAGTTTGATTGACCTTGTTGGTTAGATAGCCCAACATAACAAGAGGATAAAACATAGTTTGATTGACTTTGTTGGTTAGATAGCCCAACATAACAAGAGGATAAAACATAGTTTGATTGACTTTGTTGGTTAGATAGCCCAACATAACAAGAGGATAAAACATAGTTTGATTGACTTGTTGGTTAGATAGCCCAACATAACAAGAGGATAAAACATAGTTTGATTGACTTTGTTGGTTAGATAGCCCAACATAACAGAAGGATAAAACATAGTTTGATTGACTTTGTTAGTTGGAGTAACATAACAAGAGGATAAAACATAGTTTGATTGACCTTGTTGGTTGATAACCCAACATAACAAGAGGATAAAACATAGTTTGATTGACTTTGTTGGTTAGATAGCCCAACATAACAAGAGGATAAAACATAGTTTGATTGACCTTGTTGGTTAGATAGCCCAACATAACAGAGGATAAAACATAGTTTGATTGACTTTGTTGGTTGATAGCCCAACATAACAGAGGATAAAACATAGTTTGATTGACTTTGTTAATTTAGATAGCCCAACATAACAAGAGGATAAAACATAGTTTGATTGACTTTGTTGGTTAGATAGCCCAACATAACAAGAGGATAAAACATAGTTTGATTGACCTTGTTGGTTAGATAGCCCAACATAACAAGAGGATAAAACATAGTTTGATTGACCTTGTTGGTTAGATAGCCCAACATAACAAGAGGATAAAACATAGTTTGATTGACTTTGTTGGTTAGATAGCCCAACATAACAAGAGGATAAAACATAGTTTGATTGACTTTGTTGGTTAGATAGCCCAACATAACAAGAGGATAAAACATAGTTTGATTGACCTTGTTGGTTAGATAGCCCAACATAACAAGAGGATAAAACATAGTTTGATTGACCTTGTTGGTTAGATAGCCCAACATAACAAGAGGATAAAACATAGTTTGATTGACTTTGTTGGTTAGATAGCCCAACATAACAAGAGGATAAAACATAGTTTGATTGACCTTGTTGGTTAGATAGCCCAACATAACAAGAGGATAAAACATAGTTTGATTGACTTTGTTGGTTAGATAGCCCAACATAACAAGAGGATAAAACATAGTTTGATTGACCTTGTTGGTTAGATAGCCCAACATAACAAGAGGATAAAACATAGTTTGATTGACTTTGTTGGTTAGATAGCCCAACATAACAAGAGGATAAAACATAGTTTGATTGACCTTGTTGGTTAGATAACCCAACATAACAAGAGGATAAAACATAGTTTGATTGACTTTGTTGGTTAGATAGCCCAACATAACAAGAGGATAAAACATAGTTTGATTGACCTTGTTGGTTAGATAGCCCAACATAACAAGAGGATAAAACATAGTTTGATTGACCTTGTTGGTTAGATAGCCCAACATAACAAGAGGATAAAACATAGTTTGATTGACCTTGTTGGTTAGATAGCCCAACATAACAAGAGGATAAAACATAGTTTGATTGACTTTGTTGGTTAGATAGCCCAACATAACAAGAGGATAAAACATAGTTTGATTGACTTTGTTGGTTAGATAGCCCAACATAACAAGAGGATAAAACATAGTTTGATTGACCTTGTTGGTTAGATAGCCCAACATAACAAGAGGATAAAACATAGTTTGATTGACCTTGTTGGTTAGATAGCCCAACATAACAAGAGGATAAAACATAGTTTGATTGACTTTGTTGGTTAGATAGCCCAACATAACAAGAGGATAAAACATAGTTTGATTGACTTTGTTGGTTAGATAGCCCAACATAACAAGAGGATAAAACATAGTTTGATTGACCTTGTTGGTTAGATAGCCCAACATAACAAGAGGATAAAACATAGTTTGATTGACCTTGTTGGTTAGATAGCCCAACATAACAGAGGATAAAACATAGTTTGATTGACTTTGTTGGTTAGATAGCCCAACATAACAAGAGGATAAAACATAGTTTGATTGACTTTGTTGGTTAGATAGCCCAACATAACAAGAGGATAAAACATGGATTTTGATTGACCTTGTTGGTTAGATAGCCCAACATAACAAGAGGATAAAACATAGTTTGATTGACCTTGTTGGTTAGATAGCCCAACATAACAAGAGGATAAAACATAGTTTGATTGACCTTGTTGGTTAGATAGCCCAACATAACAAGAGGATAAAACATAGTTTGATTGACTTTGTTGGTTAGATAGCCCAACATAACAAGAGGATAAAACATAGTTTGATTGACTTTGTTGGTTAGATAGCCCAACATAACAAGAGGATAAAACATAGTTTGATTGACTTTGTTAGTTAGATAGCCCAACATAACAGGATAAAACATGGATTTGATTGACTTTGTTGGTTAGATAGCCCAACATAACAAGAGGATAAAACATAGTTTGATTGACTTTGTTGGTTAGATAGCCCAACATAACAAGAGGATAAAACATAGTTTGATTGACTTTGTTGGTTAGATAGCCCAACATAGCAAGAGGATAAAACATAGTTTGATTGACTTTGTTGGTTAGATAGCCCAACATAACAAGAGGATAAAACATAGTTTGATTGACTTTGTTGGTTAGATAGCCCAACATAACAAGAGGATAAAACATAGTTTGATTGACTTTGTTGGTTAGATAGCCCAACATAACAAGAGGATAAAACATAGTTTGATTGACTTTGTTGGTTAGATAGCCCAACATAACAAAGAGATAAAACATAGTTTGATTGACTTTGTTGGTTAGATAGCCCAACATAACAAGAGGATAAAACATAGTTTGATTGACCTTGTTGGTTAGATAGCCCAACATAACAAGAGGATAAAACATAGTTTGATTGACCTTGGTGGTTAGATAGCCCAACATAACAAGAGGATAAAACATAGTTTGATTGACTTTGTTGGTTAGATAGCCCAACATAACAAGAGGATAAAACATAGTTTGATTGACTTTGTTAGTTAGATAGCCCAACATAACAAGAGGATAAAACATAGTTTGATTGACCTTGTTGGTTAGATAGCCCAACATAACAAGAGGATAAAACATAGTTTGATTGACTTTGTTGGTTAGATAGCCCAACATAACAAAGAGGATAAAACATAGTTTGATTGACCTTGTTAGTTAGATAGCCCAACATAACAAGAGGATAAAACATAGTTTGATTGACCTTGTTGGTTAGATAGCCCAACATAACAAGAGGATAAAACATAGTTTGATTGACTTTGTTGGTTAGATAGCCCAACATAACAAGAGGATAAAACATAGTTTGATTGACCTTGTTGGTTAGATAGCCCAACATAACAAGAGGATAAAACATAGTTTGATTGACTTTGTTGGTTAGATAGCCCAACATAACAAGAGGATAAAACATAGTTTGATTGACTTTGTTGGTTAGATAGCCCAACATAACAAGAGGATAAAACATAGTTTGATTGACTTTGTTGGTTAGATAGCCCAACATAACAAGAGGATAAAACATAGTTTGATTGACTTTGTTGGTTAGATAGCCCAACATAACAAGAGGATAAAACATGGTTTGATTGACTTTGTTGGTTAGATAGCCCAACATAACAAGAGGATAAAACATAGTTTGATTGACTTTGTTGGTTAGATAGCCCAACATAACAAGAGGATAAAACATAGTTTGATTGACTTTGTTGGTTAGATAGCCCAACATAACAAGAGGATAAAACATAGTTTGATTGACCTTGTTGGTTAGATAGCCCAACATAACAAGAGGATAAAACATAGTTTGATTGACTTTGTTGGTTAGATAGCCCAACATAACAAGAGGATAAAACATAGTTTGATTGACTTTGTTGGTTAGATAGCCCAACATAACAAGAGGATAAAACATAGTTTGATTGACCTTGTTGGTTAGATAGCCCAACATAACAAGAGGATAAAACATAGTTTGATTGACTTTGTTGGTTAGATAGCCCAACATAACAAGAGGATAAAACATAGTTTGATTGACCTTGTTGGTTAGATAGCCCAACATAACAAGAGGATAAAACATAGTTTGATTGACTTTGTTGGTTAGATAGCCCAACATAACAAGAGGATAAAACGTAGTTTGATTGACCTTGTTGGTTAGATAGCCCAACATAACAAGAGGATAAAACATAGTTTGATTGACTTTGTTGGTTAGATAGCCCAACATATCAAGAGGATAAAACATAGTTTGATTGACTTTGTTGGTTAGATAGCCCAACATAACAAGAGGATAAAACATAGTTTGATTGACTTTGTTGGTTAGATAGCCCAACATAACAAGAGGATAAAACATAGTTTGATTGACCTTGTTGGTTAGATAGCCCAACATAACAAGAGGATAAAACATAGTTTGATTGACTTTGTTGGTTAGATAGCCCAACATAACAAGAGGATAAAACATAGTTTGATTGACCTTGTTGGTTAGATAGCCCAACATAACAAGAGGATAAAACATAGTTTGATTGACTTTGTTGGTTAGATAGCCCAACATAACAAGAAGATAAAACATAGTTTGATTGACTTTGTTGGTTAGATAGCCCAACATAACAAGAGGATAAAACATAGTTTGATTGACCTTGTTGGTTAGATAGCCCAACATAACAAGAGGATAAAACATAATTTGATTGATTTTGTTGGTTAGATAGCCCAACATAACAAGAGGATAAAGCATAGTTTGATTGACCTTGTTGGTTAGATAGCCCAACATAACGAGAGGATAAAACATAGTTTGATTGACTTTGTTGGTTAGATAGCCCAACATAACAAGAGGATAAAACATAGTTTGATTGACTTTGTTGGTTAGATAGCCCAACATAACAAGAGGATAAAACATAGTTTGATTGACTTTGTTGGTTAGATAGCCCAACATAACAAGAGGATAAAACATAGTTTGATTGACCTTGTTGGTTAGATAGCCCAACATAACAAGAGGATAAAACATAGTTTGATTGACCTTGTTGGTTAGATAGCCCAACATAACAAGAGGATAAAACATAGTTTGATTGACCTTGTTGGTTAGATAGCCCAACATAACAAGGATAAAACATAATTTGATTGATTTTGTTGGTTAGATAGCCCAACATAACAAAGGGATAAAACATAGTTTGATTGACCTTGTTGGTTAGATAGCCCAACATAACAAGAGGATAAAACATAGTTTGATTGACTTTGTTGGTTAGATAGCCCAACATAACAAGAGGGATAAAACATAGTTTGATTGACTTTGTTGGTTAGATAGCCCAACATAACAAGAGGATAAAACATAGTTTGATTGACTTTGTTGGTTAGATAGCCCAACATAACAAGAGGATAAAACATGTGATTGACCTTGTTGGTTAGATAGCCCAACATAACAAGAGGATAAAACATAGTTTGATTGACCTTGTTGGTTAGATAGCCCAACATAACAAGAGGATAAAACATAGTTTGATTGACCTTGTTGGTTAGATAGCCCAACATAACAAGGGGATAAAACATAGTTTGATTGACTTTGTTGGTTAGATAGCCCAACATAACAAGAGGATAAAACATAGTTTGATTGACTTTGTTGGTTAGATAGCCCAACATAACAAGAGGATAAAACATAGTTTGATTGACCTTGTTGGTTAGATAGCCCAACATAACAAGAGGATAAAACATAGTTTGATTGACTTTGTTGGTTAGATAGCCCAACATAACAAGAGGATAAAACATAGGTTTGATTGACCTTGTTGGTTAGATAGCCCAACATAACAAGAGGATAAAACATAGTTTGATTGACCTTGTTGGTTAGATAGCCCAACAACAAGAGGATAAAACATAGTTTGATTGACTTTGTTGGTTAGATAGCCCAACATAACAAGAGGATAAAACATAGTTTGATTGACTTTGTTGAATTTAGATAGCCCAACATAACAAGAGGATAAAACATATTTGATTGACCTTGTTGGTTAGATAGCCCAACATAACAAGAGGATAAAACATGGTTTGATTGACTTTGTTGGTTGAAGTAGCCCAACATAACAAGAGGATAAAACATAGTTTGATTGACCTTGTTGGTTAGATAGCCCAACATAACAAGAGGATAAAACATAGTTTGATTTGACCTTGTTGGTTAGATAATAACATAACAAGAGGATAAAACATAGTTTGATTGACTTTGTTGGTTAGATAGCCCAACATAACAGAGGATAAAACATAGTTTGATTGACCTTGTTGGTTAGATAGCCCAACATAACAAGAGGATAAAACATAGTTTGATTGACTTTGTTAGTTAGATAGCCCAACATAACAAAGAGGATAAAACATAGTTTGATTGACTTTGTTGGTTAGATAGCCCAACATAACAAGAGGATAAAACATAGTTTGATTGACTTTGTTGGTTAGATAGCCCAACATAACAAGAGGATAAAACATAGTTTGATTGACTTTGTTGGTTAGATAGCCCAACATAACAAGAGGATAAAACATAGTTTGATTGACTTTGTTGGTTAGATAGCCCAACATAACAAGAGGATAAAACATAGTTTGATTGACTTTGTTGGTTAGATAGCCCAACATAACAAGAGGATAAAACATAGTTTGATTGACTTTGTTGGTTAGATAGCCCATAACAAGAGGATAAAACATAGTTTGATTGACCTTGTTGGTTAGATAGCCCAACATAACAAGAGGATAAAACATAGTTTGATTGACTTTGTTGGTTAGATAGCCCAACATAACAAGAGGGGATAAAACATAGTTTGATTGACTTTGTTGGTTAGATAGCCCAACATAACAAGAGGATAAAACATAGTTTGATTGACCTTGTTGGTTAGATAGCCCAACATATAAGAGGATAAAACATAGTTTGATTGACTTTGTTGGTTAGATAGCCCAGCATAACAAGAGGATAAAACATAGTTTGATTGACCTTGTTGGTTAGATAGCCCAACATAACAAGAGGATAAAACATAGTTTGATTGACTTTGTTGGTTAGATAGCCCAACATAACAAGAGGATAAAACATAGTTTGATTGACCTTGTTGGTTAGATAGCCCAACATAACAAGAGGATAAAACATAGTTTGATTGACTTTGTTGGTTAGATAGCCCAACATATCAAGAGGATAAAACATAGTTTGATTGACTTTGTTGGTTAGATAGCCCAACATAACAAGAGGATAAAACATAGTTTGATTGACTTTGTTGGTTAGATAGCCCAACATAACAAGAGGATAAAACATAGTTTGATTGACCTTGTTGGTTAGATAGCCCAACATAACAAGAGGATAAAACATAGTTTGATTGACTTTGTTGGTTAGATAGCCCAACATAACAAGAGGATAAAACATAGTTTGATTGACCTTGTTGGTTAGATAGCCCAACATAACAAGAGGATAAAACATAGTTTGATTGACTTTGTTGGTTAGATAGCCCAACATAACAAGAGGATAAAACATAGTTTGATTGACTTTGTTGGTTAGATAGCCCAACATAACAAGAGGATAAAACATAGTTTGATTGACCTTGTTGGTTAGATAGCCCAACATAACAAGAGGATAAAACATAATTTGATTGATTTTGTTGGTTAGATAGCCCAACATAACAAGAGGATAAAACATAGTTTGATTGACCTTGTTGGTTAGTATTAACGCCTTGAAGGATAAAACATAGTTTGATTGACCTTGTTGGTTAGATAGCCCAACATAACAAGAGGATAAAACATAGTTTGATTGACTTTGTTGGTTAGATAGCCCCAACATAACAGAAGGATAAAACATAGTTTGATTGACTTTGTTGGTTAGATAGCCCAACATAACAAGAGGATAAAACATAGTTTGATTGACCTTGTTGGTTAGATAGCCCAACATAACAAAGGTAAAACATAGTTTGATTGACTTTGTTGGTTAGATAGCCCAACATAACAAGAGGATAAAACATAGTTTGATTGACCTTGTTGGTTAGATAGCCCAACATAACAAGAGGATAAAACATAGTTTGATTGACTTTGTTGGTTAGATGGCCAACATAACAAGAGGATAAAACATAGTTTGATTGACTTTGTTGGTTAGATAGCCCAACATAACAAGAGGATAAAACATAGTTTGATTGACTTTGTTGGTTAGATAACCCAACATAACAAGAGGATAAAACATAGTTTGATTGACTTTGTTGGTTAGATAGCCCAACATAACAAGAGGATAAAACATAGTTTGATTGACTTTGTTGGTTAGATAGCCCAACATAACAAGAGGATAAAGTATAGTTTGATTTGACCTTGTTGGTTAGATAGCCCAACATAACAAGAGGATAAAACATAGTTTGATTGACCTTGTTGGTTAGATAGCCCAACATAACAAGAGGGATAAAACATAGTTTGATTGACTTTGTTGGTTAGATAGCCCAACATAACAAGAGGATAAAACATAGTTTGATTGACTTTGTTGGTTAGATAGCCCAACATAACAAGAGGATAAAACATAGTTTGATTGACCTTGTTGGTTAGATAGCCCAACATAACAAGAGGATAAAACATAGTTTGATTGGCTTTGTTGGTTAGATAGCCCAACATAACAAGAGGATAAAACATAGTTTGATTGACTTTGTTGGTTAGATAGCCCAACATAACAAGAGGATAAAACATAGTTTGATTGACTTTGTTGGTTAGATAGCCAACATAACAAGAGGATAAAACATAGTTTGATTGACCTTGTTGGTTGGATAGCCCAACATAACAAGAGGATAAAACATAGTTTGATTGACTTTGTTGGTTAGATGGCCAACATAACAGAGGATAAAACATAGTTTGATTGACTTTGTTGGTTGAATGGCCAACATAACAAGAGGATAAAACATGATTTGATTGACCTTGTTGGTTAGATAGCCCAACATAACAAGAGGATAAAACATAGTTTGATTGACTTTGTTGGTTAGATAGCCCAACATAACAAGAGGATAAAACATAGTTTGATTGACTTTGTTGGTTAGATAGCCCAACATAACAAGAGAGATAAAACATAGTTTGATTGACCTTGTTGGTTAGATAGCCCAACATAACAAGAGGATAAAACATAGTTTGATTGACCTTGTTGGTTAGATAGCCCAACATAACAAGAGGATAAAACATAGTTTGATTGACTTTGTTAGTTGAATAGCCCAACATAACAAGAGGATAAAACATAGTTTGATTGACCTTGTTGGTTAGATAGCCCAACATAACAAGAGGATAAAACATAGTTTGATTGGCTTTGTTGGTTAGATAGCCCAACATAACAAGAGGATAAAACATAGTTTGATTGACCTTGTTGGTTAGATAGCCCAACATAACAAGAGGATAAAACATAGTTTGATTGACCTTGTTGGTTAGATAGCCCAACATAACAAGAGGATAAAACATAGTTTGATTGACTTTGTTGGTTGATAGCCCAACATAACAAGAGGATGGTATAGTTTGATTGACCTTGTTGGTTAGATAGCCCAACATAACAAGAGGATAAAACATAGTTTGATTGACTTTGTTGGTTAGATAGCCCAACATAACAAGAGGATAAAACATAGTTTGATTGACCTTGTTGGTTAGATAGCCCAACATAACAAGAGGATAAAAAACATAGTTGATTGACTTTATTTGGATGAATAACAACATAACAAGAGAATAAAACATAGTTTGATTGACCTTGTTGGTTAGATAGCCCAACATAACAAGAGGATAAAACATAGTTTGATTGACTTTGTTGGTTAGATAGCCCAACATAACAAGAGATCAAAACATAGTTTGATTGACTTTGTTGGTTAGATAGCCCAACATAACAAGAGGATAAAACATAGTTTGATTGACTTTGTTAGTTAGATAGCCCAACATAACAAGAGGATAAAACATAGTTTGATTGACTTTGTTGGTTAAAGATAGCCCAACATAACAAGAGGATAAAACATAGTTTGATTGACTTTGTTGGTTAGATAGCCCAACATAACAAGAGGATAAAACATAGTTTGATTGACCTTGTTGGTTAGATAGCCCAACATAACAAGAGGATAAAGAAAACTATGGATTTGATTGACTTTGTTGGTTAGATAGCCCAACATAACAAGAGGGATAAAACATAGTTTGATTGACCTTGTTGGTTAGATAGCCCAACATAACAAGAGGATAAAACATAGTTTGATTGACTTTGTTGGTTAGATAGCCCAACATAACAAGAGGATAAAACATAGTTTGATTGACCTTGTTGGTTAGATAGCCCAACATAACAAGAGGATAAAACATAGTTTGATTGACCTTGTTGGTTAGATAACCCAACATAACAAGAGGATAAAACATAGTTTGATTGACCTTGTTGGTTAGATAGCCCAACATAACAAGAGGATAAAACATAGTTTGATTGACTTTGTTGGTTAGATAGCCCAACATAACAAGAGGATAAAACATAGTTTGATTGACTTTGTTGGTTAGATAGCCCAACATAACAAGAGGATAAAACATAGTTTGATTGACCTTGTTGGTTAGATAGCCCAACATAACAAGAGGATAAAACATAGTTTGATTGACCTTGTTGGTTAGATAGCCCAACATAACAAGGGGATAAAACATAGTTTGATTGACTTTGTTGGTTAGATAGCCCAACATAACAAGAGGATAAAACATAGTTTGATTGACTTTGTTGGTTAGATAGCCCAACATAACAAGAGGATAAAACATAGTTTGATTGACCTTGTTGGTTAGATAGCCCAACATAACAAGAGGATAAAACATAGTTTGATTGACCTTGTTGGTTAGATAGCCCAACATAACAAGAGGATAAAACATAGTTTGATTGACTTTGTTGGTTGAATGGCCCAACATAACAAGAGGATAAAACATAGTTTGATTGACTTTGTTGGTTAGATAGCCCAACATAACAAGAGGATAAAACATAGTTTGATTGACCTTGTTGGTTAGATAGCCCAACATAACAAGAGGATAAAACATAGTTTGATTGACTTTGTTGGTTAGATAGCCCTTAACAAGAGGATAAAACATAGTTTGATTGACCTTGTTGGTTAGATAGCCCAACATAACAAGAGGATAAAACATAGTTTGATTGACCTTGTTGGTTAGATAGCCCAACATAACAACAGGATAAAACATAGTTTGATTGACTTTGTTGGTTAGATAGCCCAACATAACAAGAGGATAAAACATAGTTTGATTGACTTTG
>JBBBDQ010014359.1:0-12972 GCA_037127315.1 Ascarosepion bandense
AAAACATACAAGAGGATAAAACATAGTTTGATTGACTTTGTTAGTTAGATAGCCCAACATAACAGAAGGATAGAAACATAGTTTAGTTGACTTTGTTAGTTAGATAGCCCAACATAACAAGAGGATAAAACATCCAGTTTGATTGACGCATTTGGTTTAGATGACAACATAACAAAGAGGATAAAACGTGGTTTAGTTAAACTTTTGTTGATTCAGATGACAGCATAACAGGAAGGATAAAACATAGTTTGATTGACTTCATTGGTTAGATAGCCCAACATAACAAGAGGATAAAACTATAGTTTGATTGACTTTGTTGGTTAGATAGCCCAACACAACAGGAAGGATAAACCCATGATTTGATTGACCTTCTGGCAATTGGAATGCAGCAACATAACAAGAGGACCAAACATAGTTTGATTGACTTTGTTGGGTAGATGGCCCAACATAACAGAGGATAGAACATAGTTTGATTGACCTTGTTAGTTAGATAACCCAACATATAGAAGGATCAGCTTATAGTTTGATTGACCTTGTTAAGTTGAATAGCCAACATAACAAGATAGAAAACATGGTTGGTCAACCTTGTTGGTTAGATAGCCAACACTTAACAGAGGATAAAACATAGTTTGATTGACTTTGTTGGTTGATAGTAATATAACAGATAAAACATAGTTTGATTATTGTTAGTTGAATGACAACATAATAAGAGATAACCATGGTAGATTGACCTTGTTAGGTTAGATGGCCAAAACATAACAAGAGGATAAAACATAGTTTGATTGACTTTGTTAGTTGAATGACCAAACAACTAACAAGAGATAAAACATAGTTTGATTGACTTTGTTGGTTAGATGGCCAACATAACAAGAGGATAAAACATAGTTTGATTGACTTTGTTGGATGATGGCTAACACTAACAGGAGGAGTGAAACATAGTTTGATTGACACACGGTAGTTAGATAGCCCAGCATAACAAGGATAGACATAGTTTGATTGACCTTGTTAGTTAGATAGCCCAACATAACGAGGATAAAACATAGTTTGATTGACTTTGCATTAGTTAGATAGCCCAACACTTAACAAGAGGATAAAACATAGTTTGATTGACTTTGTTGGTTAGATAGCCCAACATAACAAGAGGATGAAACATAGTTTGATTGACTTTGTTGGTTAGATGACTAATATGCTTGAAGGATAAAACATGGTTTGATTGACTTTGTTGATTGAATGACCAACATATTCCAGAGGATAAAGACATGGTTTCAGTTGACTTTGTTGGTTAGATAGCCCAACATAACAAGAGGATAAAACATAGTTTGATTGACTTTGTTGGTTAGATAGCCCAACATAACAAGAGGATAAAACATAGTTTGATTGACTTTTGTTGGACTGAATAGCCCAACATAACAAGAGGAGTGATATTAGTTTTGATTGTAGCTTTGTGGTTCGTCCTTAAACATGGCAGAGGATAAAACATAGTTTGATTGACTTTGTTGGTTAGATAGCCAAGCATAACAGAGGATAAAACATAGTTTGATTGACCACATTGGATTAGATGACCATTCTAACTCAGGAAGGATATAATATGATTTGATTGACTTTATTGGTTGGATAGCCCAACATAACGGAGGATAAACTTAGCTGGTTGATTATAACTTTGTTGGTTAGATAGCCCAACATAGCTGAAGATAAAACATAGTTTCAAGTTAGCTTGGCATTAGGATTCAGATAGCCCAACATAACAAGAGGATAAAACATAGTTTGATTGACTTTGCTGGTTAGATAGCCCAACATAACAAGAGAAAGTAAAACTGGATTTGATTGACTTTGTTAGTTTAGATAGCCCAACATAACAAGAGGATAAAACATAGTTTGATTGACCTTGTTGGTTAGATAGCCCAACATAACAAGAGGATAAAACATAGTTTGATTGACTTTGTTGGTTAGATAGCCCAACATAACAAGAGGATAAAACATAGTTTGATTGACTTTGTTGGTTAGATAGCCCAACATAACAAGAGGATAAAACATAGTTTGATTGACCTTGTTGGTTGATATTAACATAACAAGAGGATAAAACATAGTTTGATTGACTTTGTTGGTTAGATAGCCCAACATAACAAGAGAATAGAAACATAGTTTGATTGACTTTGTTGGTTAGATAGCCCAACATAACAAAGAGGATAAAACATAGTTTGATTGACTTTGTTGGTTAGATAGCCCAACATAACAAGAGGATAAAACATAGTTTGATTGACTTTTTGTTTAGTTAGATAATACCCAACATAACAAGAGGATAAAACATAGTTTGATTGACTTTGTTGGTTAGATAGCCCAACATAACAAGAGGATAAAACATAGTTTGATTGACTTTGTTGGTTAGATAGCCCAACATAACAAGAGGATAAAACATAGTTTGATTGACTTTGTTGGTTAGATAGCCCAACATAACAAGAGGATAAAACATAGTTTGATTGACTTTGTTGGTTAGATAGCCCAACATAACAAGAGAGTAAAACATAGTTTGATTGACTTTGTTGGTTAAGTAGCCCAACATAACAAGAGGATAAAACATAGTTTGGGCTTTGTTGGTTAGATAGCCCAACATAACAAGAGGATAAAACATAGTTTGATTGACCTTGTTGGTTAGATAGCCCAACATAACAAGAGGATAAAACATAGTTTGATTGACTTTGTTGGTTAGATAGCCCAACATAACAAGAGGATAAAACATAGTTTGATTGACTTTGTTAGTTAGATAGCCCAACATAACAAGAGGATAGAAACATAGTTTGATTGACTTTGTTGGTTAGATAGCCCAACATAACAAAGGATAAAACATAGTTTGATTGACTTTGTTGGTTAGATAGCCCAACATAACAAGAAGGATAAAACATAGTTTGATTGACTTTGTTGGTTAGATAGCCCAACATAACAAGAGGATAAAACATAGTTTGATTGACTTTGTTGGTTAGATAGCCCAACATAACAAGAGGATAAAACATAGTTTGATTGACTTTGTTGGTTAGATAGCCCAACATAACAAGAGGATAAAACATAGTTTGATTGACTTTGTTGGTTAGATAGCCCAACATAACAAGAGGATAAAACATAGTTTGATTGACTTTGTTGGTTAGATAGCCCAACTGCTCAGAGGATAAAAACATAGTTTGATTGACTTTGTTGGTTAGATAGCCCAACATAACAAAGAGGATAAAACATAGTTTGATTGACCTTGTTAGTTAGATAGCCCAACATAACAAGAGGATAAAACATAGTTTGATTGACTTTGTTGGTTAGATAGCCCAACATAACAAGAGGATAAAACATAGTTTGATTGACTTTGTTGGTTAGATGTGTATAACAAGAGGATAAAACATAGTTTGATTGACTTTGTTAGTTAGATAGCCCAACATAACAAGAGGATAAAACATAGTTTGATTGACTTTGTTGGTTAGATAGCCCAACATAACAAGAGGATAAAACATAGTTTTGATTGACTTTGTTGGTTAGATAGCCCAACATAACAAGAGAGGATAAAACATAGTTTGATTGACCTTGTTGGTTAGATAGCCCAACATAACAAGAGGATAAAACATAGTTTGATTGACTTGTTGGTTAGATAGCCCAACATAACAAGAGGATAAAACATAGTTTGATTGACTTTGTTGGTTAGATAGCCCAACATAACAAGAGGATAAAAACATAGTTTGATTGACTTTGTTGGTTAGATAGCCCAACATAACAAGAGGATAAAACATAGTTTGATTGACTTTGTTGGTTGATGTTAACTAGCAAAAGAGGATAAAACATAGTTTGATTGACCTTGTTGGTTAGATAGCCCAACATAACAAGAGGATAAAACATAGTTTGATTGACTTTGTTGGTTAGATAGCCCAACATAACAAGAGGATAAACATAGTTTGATTGACTTTGTTGGTTAGATAGCCCAACATAACAAGAGGATAAAACATAGTTTGATTGACTTTGTTGGTTAGATAGCCCAACATAACAAGAGGATAAAACATAGTCTGATTGACTTTGTTGTAGATAACCCAACATAACAAGAGGATAAAACATAGTTTGATTGACTTTGTTGAGTTAGATAGCCCAACATAACAAGAGGATAAAACATAGTTTGATTGACTTTGTTGGTTAGATAGCCCAACATAACAAGAGGATAAAACATAGTTTGATTGACTTTGTTAGTTTAGATAGCCCAACATAACAAGAGGGATAAAACATAGTTTGATTGACTTTGTTGGTTAGATAGCCCAACATAACAAGAGGATGAAGCATAGTTGATTGACTTTGTTGGTTAGATAACCCAACATAACAAGAGGATAAAACATAGTTTGATTGACTTTGTTGGTTAGATAGCCCAACATAACAAGAGAATAAAACATAGTTTGATTGACTTTGGTAGTTAGATAGCCCAACATAGCAAGAGGATAAAACATAGTTTGATTGACTTTCAAATTTGGTTAGATAGCCCAACATAACAAGAGGATAAAACATAGTTTGATTGACTTTGTTGGTTAGATAGCCCAACATAACAAGAGGATAAAACATAGTTTGATTGACTTTGTTAAGTTTAGATAGCCCAACATAACAAGAGGATAAAACATAGTTTGATTGACTTTGTTGGTTAGATAGCCCAACATAACAAGAGGATAAAACATAGTTTGATTGACTTTGTTGGTTAGATAGCCCAACATAACAAGAGGATAAAACATAGTTTGATTGACCTTGTTGGTTAAGATAACATAACAAGAGGATAAAACATAGTTTGATTGACTTTGTTGGTTAGATAGCCCAACATAACAAGAGGATAAAACATAGTTTGATTGACTTTGTTGGTTAGATAGCCCAACATAACAAGAGGATAAAACATAGTTTGATTGACTTTGTTGGTTAGATAGCCCAACATAACAAGAGGATAAAACATAGTTTGATTGACTTTGTTGGTTAGATAGCCCAACATAACAAGAGGATAAAACATAGTTTGATTGACTTTGTTGGTTAGATAGCCCAACACTAACAAGAGGATAAAACATAGTTTGATTGACTTTGTTGGTTAGATAGCCCAACATAACAAGAGGATAAAACATAGTTTGATTGACTTTGTTGGTTAGATAGCCCAACATAACAAGAGGATAAAACATAGTTTGATTGACTTTGTTGGTTAGATAGCCCAACATAACAAGAGGATAAAACATAGTTTGATTGACTTTGTTGGTTAGATAGCCCAACATAACAAGAGGATAAAACATAGTTTGATTGACTTTGTTGGTTAGATAGCCCAACATAACAAAGAGGATAAAACATAGTTTGATTGACTTTGTTGGTTAGATAGCCCAACATAACAAGAGGATAAAACATAGTTTGATTGACTTTGTTGGTTAGATAGCCCAACATAACAAAGGATAAAACATAGTTTGATTGACTTTGTTGGTTGATAGCCCAACATAACAAGAGGATAAAACATAGTTTGATTGACTTTGTTGGTTAGATAGCCCAACATAACAAGAGGATAAAACATAGTTTGATTGACTTTGTTGGTTAGATAGCCCAACATAACAAGAGGATAAAACATAGTTTGATTGACTTTGTTGGTTAGATAGCCCAACATAACAAGAGGATAAAACATAGTTTGATTGACTTTGTTGGTTAGATAGCCCAACATAACAAAGAGGATAAAACATAGTTTGATTGACCTTGTTGGTTAGATAGCCCAACATAACAAGAGGATAAAACATAGTTTGATTGACTTTGTTGGTTAGATAGCCCAACAACAAAGAGGATAAAACATAGTTTGATTGACTTTGTTGGTTAGATAGCCCAACATAACGAGAGATAAAACATAGTTTGATTGACTTTGTTGGTTAGATAGCCCAACATAACAAGAGGATAAAACATAATTTGATTGACTTTGTTGGTTAGATAGCCCAACATAACAAGAGGAGATAAAACATAGTTTGATTGACTTTGTTAGGTTAGATAGCCCAACATAACAAAGAGGATAAAACATAGTTTGATTGACTTTGTTGGTTAGATAGCCCAACATAACAAGAGGATAAAACATAGTTTGATTGACTTTGTTGGTTAGATAGCCCAACATAACAAGAGGATAAAACATAGTTTGATTGACTTTGTTGGTTAGATAGCCCAACATAACAAGAGGATAAAACATAGTTTGATTGACTTTGTTGGTTAGATAGCCCTTAACAAGAGGATAAAACATAGTTTGATTGACTTTGTTGGTTAGATAGCCCAACATAACAAAGGATAAAACATAGTTGATTGACCTTGTTGGTTAGATAGCCCAACATAACAAGAGGATAAAACATAGTTTGATTGACTTTGTTGGTTAGATAGCCCAACATAACAAGAGGATAAAACATAGTTTGATTGACTTTGTTGGTTAGATAGCCCAACACTTAACAGAGGATAAAACATGGTTTGGTTGACCTTGTTGGTTAGATAGCCCAACATAACAAGAGGATAAAACATAGTTTGATTGACTTTGTTGGTTAGATAGCCCAACATAACAAAGAGGATAAAACATAGTTTGATTGACTTTGTTGGTTAGATAGCCCAACATAACAAGAGGATAAAACATAGTTTGATTGACTTTGTTGGATTTATTATGTTAACATAACAAGAGGATAAAACATAGTTTGATTGACCTTGTTGGTTAGATAGTAACATAACAAGAGGATAAAACATGGTTGAGTTGACTTTGTTGGTTGATAGCCCAACATAACAAGAGGATAAAACATAGTTTGATTGACTTTGTTGGTTAGATAGCCCAACATAACAAGAGGATAAAACTTTAGTTTGATTGACTTTGTTGGTTAGATAGCCCAACATAACAAGAGGATAAAACATAGTTTGATTGACCTTGTTGGTTAGATAGCCCAACATAACAAAGATAAAACATAGTTTGATTGACTTTGTTGGTTAGATAGCCCAACATAACAAGAGGATAAAACATAGTTTGATTGACTTTGTTGGTTAGATAGCCCAACATAACAAGAGGATAAAACATAGTTTGATTGACTTTGTTGGTTAGATAGCCCAACATAACAAGAGGATAAAACATAGTTTGATTGACTTTGTTGGTTAGATAGCCCAACATAACAAGAGGATAAAACATAGTTTGATTGACCTTGTTGGTTAGATAGCCCAACATAACAAGAGGATAAAACATAGTTTGATTGACTTTGTTGGTTAGATAGCCCAACATAACAAGAGGATAAACATAGTTTGATTGACTTTGTTGGTTAGATAGCCCAACATAACAAGAGGATAAAACATAGTTTGATTGAACTTGTTGGTTAGATAGCCCAACATAACAAGAGGATAAAACATAGTTTGATTGACTTTGTTGGTTAGATAGCCCAACATAACAGAAGGATAAAACATAGTTTGAGACTTTGTTGGTTAGATAGCCCAACATAACAGAGGATAAAACATAGTTTGATTGACCTTGTTGGTTAGATAGCCCAACATAACAGAGATAAAACATAGTTTGATTGACCTTGTTGGTTAGATAGCCCAACATAACAGAGGATAAAACATAGTTTGATTGACTTTGTTGGTTAGATAGCCCAACACAGCAAGAGGATAAAACATAGTTTGATTGAACTTGTTGGTTAGATAGCCCAACATAACAGAGGATAAAACATAGTTTGATTGACTTTGTTGGTTAGATAGCCCAACATAACAAGAGGATAAAACATAGTTTGATTGACTTTTGTTGGTTAGATAGCCCAACATAACAAGAGGATAAAACATAGTTTGATTGACCTTGTTGGTTAGATAGCCCAACATAACAAGAGGATAAAACATAGTTTGATTGACCTTGTTGGTTAGATAGCCCAACATAACAAGAGGATAAAGCATAGTTTGATTGACTTTGTTGGTTAGATAGCCCAACATAACAAGAGGATAAAACATAGTTTGATTGAACTTGTTGGTTAGATAGCCCAACATAACAAGAGGATAAAACATAGTTTGATTGACTTTGTTGGTTAGATAGCCCAACATAACAGAGGATAAAACATAGTTTGATTGACTTTGTTGGTTAGATAGCCCAACATAACAAGAGGATAAAACATAGTTTGATTGACCTTGTTGGTTAGATAGCCCAACATAACAAGAGGACAAAACATAGTTTGATTGACCTTGTTGGTTAGATAGCCCAACATAACAAGAGGATAAAACATAGTTTGATTGACCTTGTTGGTTAGATAGCCCAACATAACAAGAGGATAGAAACATATTTTGATTGACTTTGTTGGTTAGATAGCCCAACATAACAAGAGGATAAAACATAGTGGATTTGATTGACTTTGTTGGTTAGATAGCCCAACATAACAAGAGGATAAAACATGGGTTTGATTGACCTTGTTGGGTAGATAGCCCAACATAACAAAGAGGATAAAACTGTCAGTTTGATTGACTTTGTTGGTTAGATAGCCCAACATAACAAGAGGATAAAACATAGTTTGATTGACTTTGTTGGTTAGATAGCCCAACATAACAAGAGGATAAAACATAGTTTGATTGACCTTGTTGGTTAGATAGCCCAACATAACAGAGGATAAAACATAGTTTGATTGACTTTGTTGGTTAGATAGCCCAACATAACAAGAGGATAAAACATAGTTTGATTGACTTTGTTGGTTAGATGACCCAACATAACAAGAGGATAAAACATAGTTTGATTGACCTTGTTGGTTAGATAGCCCAACATAACAAGAGGATAAAACATAGTTTGATTGACCTTGTTGGTTAGATAGCCCAACATAACAAGAGGATAAACCATAGTTTGATTGACCTTGTTGGTTAGATAGCCCAACATAACAAGAGGATAAAACATAGTTTGATTGACCTTGTTGGTTAGATAGCCCAACATAACAAGGAGGATAAACATAGTTTGATTGACTTTGTTGGTTAGATAGCCCAACATAACAAGAGGATAAAACATAGTTTGATTGACTTTGTTGGTTAGATAGCCCAACATAACAAGAGGATAAAACATAGTTTGATTGACTTTGTTGGTTAGATAGCCCAACATAACAAGAGGATAAAACAGAGTTTGATTGACTTTGTTGGTTAGATAGCCCAACATAACAAGAGGATAAAACAGAGTTTGATTGACCTTGTTGGTTAGATAGCCCAACAACAAGAGGATAAAACATAGTTTGATTGACTTTGTTGGTTAGATAGCCCAACATAACAAGAGGATAAAACATAGTTTGATTGACTTTGTTGGTTAGATAGCCCAACATAACAAGAGGATAAAACATAGTTTGATTGACTTTGTTGGTTAGATAGCCCAACATAACAAGAGGATAAAACATAGTTTGATTGACCTTGTGGTTAGATAACCCAACTGTAAAAGAGGATAAAACATAGTTTGATTGACTTTGTTGGTTAGATAGCCCAACATAACAAGAGGATAAAACATAGTTTGATTGACTTTGTTGGTTAGATAGCCCAACATAACAAGAGGATAAAACATAGTTTGATTGACTTTGTTGGTTAGATAGCCCAACATAACAAGAGGATAAAACATAGTTTGATTGACCTTGTTGGTTAAAATGTAGCCCAACATAACAAGAGGATAAAACATAGTTTGATTGACTTTGTTGGTTAGATAGCCCAACATAACAAGAGGATAAAACATAGTTTGATTGACCTTGTTAGTTAGATAGCCCAACATAACAAGAGGATAAAACATAGTTTTGATTGACTTTGTTGGTTAGATAGCCCAACATAACAAGAGGATAAAACATAGTTTGATTGACCTTGTTAGTTAGATAGCCCAACATAACAAGAGGATAAAACATAGTTTGATTGACTTTGTTGGTTAAGATAGCCAACATAACAAGAGGATAAAACATAGTTTGATTGACTTTGTTGGTTAGATAGCCCAACATAACAAGAGGATAAACATAGTTTGATTGACTTTGTTGGTTAGATAGCCCAACATAACATGAAGGATAAAACATAGTTTGATTGACCTTGTTGGTTAGATAGCCCAACATAACAAGAGGATAAAACATAGTTTGATTGACCTTGTTGGTTAGATAACCCAGCATAACAAGAGGATAAAACATAGTTTGATTGACTTTGTTGGTTAGATAGCCCAACATAACAAGAGGATAAAACATAGTTTGATTGACCTTGTTGGTTAGATAGCCCAACATAACAAGAGGATAAAACATAGTTTGATTGACTTTGTTGGTTAGATAGCCCAACATAACAAGAGGATAAAACATAGTTTGATTGACCTTGTTGGTTAGATAGCCCAGCATAACAAGGATAAAACATAGTTTGATTGACTTTGTTGGTTAGATAGCCCAACATAACAAGAGGATAAAACATAGTTTGATTGACTTTGTTGGTTAGATAGCCCAACATAACAAGAGGATAAAACATAGTTTGATTGACTTTGTTGGTTAGATAGCCCAACATAACAAGAGGATAAAACATGGATTTTGATTGACCTTGTTGGTTAGATAGCCCAACATAACAAGAGGATAAAACATAGTTTGATTGACTTTTGTTGGTTAGAATGGCCCAATATAACAAAGAGGATAAAACATAGTTTGATTGACTTTGTTGGTTAGATAGCCCAACATAACAAGAGGATAAAACATAGTTTGATTGACCTTGTTGGTTAGATAGCCCAACATAACAAGAGGATAAAACATAGTTTGATTGACTTTGTTGGTTAGATAGCCCAGCATAACAAGAGGATAAAACATAGTTTGATTGACCTTGTTGGTTAGATAACCCCAACATAACAAGAGGATAAAACATAGTTTTGATTGACTTTGTTGGTTAGATAGCACAACATAACAAGAGGATAAAACATAGTTTGATTGACTTTGTTGGTTAGATAGCCCAACATAACAAGAGGATAAAGCATGGATTTGATTGAGCTTTGTTGGTTAGATAGCCCAACATAACAAGAGGATAACATAGTTTGATTGACTTTTTGTTGGTTAGATAGCCCAACATAACAAGAGGATAAAACATAGTTTGATTGACCTTGTTGGTTAGATAGCCCAACATAACAAGAGGATAAAACATAGTTTGATTGACTTTGTTGGTTAAATGCTTCAACATAACAAGAGGATAAAACATAGTTTGATTGACCTTGTTGGTTAGATAGCCCAACATAACAAGAGGATAGAAACATGGTTTGATTGACCTTGTTGGTTAGATAACCCAACATAACAAGAGGATAAAACATAGTTTGATTGACTTTGTTGGTTAGATAGCCCAACATAACAAGAGGATAAAACATAGTTTGATTGACTTTGTTGGTTAGATAGCCCAACATAACAAGAGGATAAAACATAGTTTGATTGACTTTGTTGGTTAGATAGCCCAACATAACAAGAGGATAAAACATAGTTTGATTGACCTTGTTGGTTAGATAGCCCAACATAACAAGAGGATAAAACATAGTTTGATTGGCTTTGTTGGTTAGAGTAACCCAACATAACAAGAGGATTAAACATAGTTTGTGATTGACTTTGTTGGTTAGATAGCCCAACATAACAAGAGGATAAAACATAGTTTGATTGACTTTGTTGGTTAGATAGCCCAACATAACAAGAGGATAAAACATAGTTTGATTGACTTTGTTGGTTAGATAGCCCAACATAACAAGAGGATAAAACATAGTTTGATTGACTTTGTTGGTTAGATAGCCCAACATAACAAGAGGATAAAACATAGTTTGATTGACTTTGTTGGTTAGATAGCCCAACATAACAAGAGAGATAAAACATAGTTTGATTGACTTTGTTGGTTAGATAGCCCAACATAACAAGAGGATAAAACATAGTTTGATTGACTTTGTTGGTTAGATAGCCCAACATAACAAGAGGATAAAACATAGTTTGATTGACTTTGTTTGTTGGTTAGATAGCCCAACATAACAAGGATAAAACATAGTTTGACCTTGTTGGTTAGATAGCCCAACATAACAAGAGGATAAAACATAGTTTGATTGACTTTGTTGGTTAGATAGCCCAACATAACAAGAGGATAAAACATAGTTTGATTGACCTTGTTGGTTAGATAGCCCAACATAACAAGAGGATAAAACATAGTTTGATTGACTTTGTTGGTTAAATAATAACATAACAAGGAAAGGATAAAACATAGTTTGATTGACTTTGTTGGTTAGATAGCCCAACATAACAAGAGGATAAAACATAGTTTGATTGACTTTGTTGGTTAGATAGCCCAACATAACAAGAAGATAAAACATAGTTTGATTGACCTTGTTGGTTAGATAGCCCAACATAACAAGAGGATAAAACATAGTTTGATTGACTTTGTTGGTTAGATAGCCCAACATATGAAGAGATAAAACATAGTTTGATTGACCTTGTTGGTTAGATAGCCCAACATAACAAGAGGATAAAACATAGTTTGATTGACTTTGTTGGTTAGATAGCCAACATAACAAAGAGGATAAAACATAGTTTGATTGACTTTGTTGGTTAGATAGCCCAACATAACAAGAGGATAAAACATAGTTTGATTGACTTTGTTGGTTAAGATAACCCAACATAACAAAATAAAACATAGTTTGATTGACTTTGTTAGTTGAATAGCCCAACATAACAAGAGGATAAAACATAGTTTGATTGACTTTGTTGGTTAGATTGCCCAACATAACAAGAGGATAAAACATAGTTTGATTGACTTGTTGGTTAGATGGCTGACATAACAAGAGGATAAACTTATGGATTTGATTGACTTTGTTGGTTAGATAGCCCAACATAACAAGAGGATAAAACATAGTTTGATTGACTTTGTTGGTTAGATAGCCCAACATAACAAGAGGATAAAACATAGTTTGATTGACTTTGTTGGTTGACCAGCAACATAACAAGAGGATAAAACAAGAAAATCAAGATTGTAAATTGAAAC
>JBBBDQ010014360.1:0-19255 GCA_037127315.1 Ascarosepion bandense
AAAACATAGTTTGATTGACCTTGTTGAGCATAGCCCAACATAACAAGAGGATAAAACATAGTTTGATTGACTTTGTTGGTTAGATAGCCCAACAGCAACAAGAGGATAAAACATAGTTTGATTGACCTTGTTGGTTAGATAGCCCAACATAACAAGAGGATAAAACATAGTTTGATTGACCTTGTTGGTTAGATAGCCCAACATAACAAGAGGATAAAACATAGCTTGATTGACCTTGTTGGTTAGATAGCCCAACATAACAAGAGGATAAAAACATAGTTTGATTGACCTTGTTGGTTAGATAGCCCAACATAACAAGAGGATAAACATAGTTTGATTGACCTGTTGGTTAGATAGCCCAACATAACAAGAGGATAAAACATAGTTTGATTGACTTTGTTGGTTAGATAGCCCAACATAACAAGAGGATAAAACATAGTTTGATTGACCTTGTTGGTTAGATAGCCCAACATAACAAGAGGATAAAACATAGTTTGATTGACCTTGTTGGTTAGATAGCCTAACATAACAAGAGGATAAAACATAGTTTGATTGGACCTTGTTGGTTAGATAGCCCAACATAACAAGAGGATAAAACATAGTTTGATTTGACCTTGTTGGTTAGATAGCCCAACATAACAAGAGGATAAAACATAGTTTGATTTATCTTTGTTGGTTAGATAGCCCAACATAACAAGAGGATAAAACATGGTTTGATTGACCTTGTTGGTTAGATAGCCCAACATGGCCAAGAGATAAAACATAGTTTGATTGACCTTGTTGGTTAGATAGCCTAACATAACAAGAGGATAAAACATAGTTTGATTGACCTTGTTGGTTAGATAGCCCAACATAACAAGAGGATAAAACATAGTTTGATTGACCTTGTTGGTTAGATAGCCCAACATAACAAGAGGATAAAACATAGTTTGATTGACCTTGTTGGTTAGATAGCCCAACATAACAAGAGGATAAAACATAGTTTGATTGACCTTGTTGGTTAGATAGCCCAACATAACAAGAGGATAAAACATAGTTTGATTGACCTTGTTGGTTAGATAGCCCACGATAACAAGAGGATAAAACATAGTTTGATTGACCTTGTTGGTTAGATAGCCCAACATAACAAGAGGATAAAACATAGTTTGATTGACCTTGTTGGTTAGATAGCCCAACATAACAAGAGGATAAAACATAGTTTGATTGACTTTGTTGGTTAGATAGCCCAACATAACAAGAGGATAAAACATAGTTTGATTGACCTTGTTGGTTAGATAGCCCAACATAACAAGAGGATAAAACATAGTTTTGATTGACCTTGTTGGTTAGATATGCTCAACATAACAAGAGGATAAAACATAGTTTGATTGACCTTGTTGGTTAGATAGCCCAACATAACAAGAGGATAAAACATAGTTTGATTGACCTGTTGGTTAGATAGCCCAACATAACAAGAGGATAAAACATAGTTTGATTGACTTGTTGGTTAGATAGCCCAACATAACAAGAGGATAAAACATAGTTTACTGACTTCGGTTATAGCCCAACATAACAAGAGGATAAAACATAGTTTGATTGACCTTGTTGGCTAGATAGCCCAACATAACAAGAGGATAAAACATAGTTTGATTGACTTTGGTTAGTTAGATAGCCCAACATAACAAGAGGATAAAACATAGTTTGATTGACTTTGTTGGTTAGATAGCCCAACATAACAAGAGGATAAAACATAGTTTGATTGACTTTGGTTGGTTAGATAGCCCAACATAACAAGAGGATAAAACATAGTTTGATTGACTTTGTTGGTTAGATAGCCCAACATAACAAGAGGATAAAACATAGTTTGATTGACTTGTTGGTTAGATAGCCCAACATAACAAGAGGATAAAACATAGTTTGATTGACCTGTTGGTTAGATAGCCCAACATAACAAGAGGATAAAACATAGTTTGATTGACTTTGTTGGTTAGATAGCCCAACATAACAAGAGGATAAAACATAGTTTGATTGACTTTGTTGGTTAGATAGCCCAACATAACAAGAGGATAAAACATAGTTTGATTGACTTTGTTGGTTAGATAGCCCAACATAACAAGAGGATAAAACATAGTTTGATTGACTTTGTTGGTTAGATAGCCCAACATAACAAGAGGATAAAACATAGTTTGATTGACCTTGTTGGTTAGATAGCCCAACATAACAAGAGGATAAAACATAGTTTGATTGACTTGGTTGGTTAGATAGGCCCAACAAGAGGATAAAACATAGTTTGATTGACTGTTGGTTAGATAGCCCAACATAACAAGAGGATAAAACATAGTTTGATTGACTTTGTTGGTTAGATAGCCCAACATAACAAGAGGATAAAACATAGTTTGATTTGACCCTTTGTTGGTTGATAGCCCACATAACAAGAGGATAAAACATAGTTTGATTGACTTTGTTGTTGGGATAGCTTCAACATAACAAGAGGATAAAACATAGTTTGATTGACTTTGTTGGTTAGATAGCCCAACATAACAAGAGGATAAAACATAGTTTGATTGACTTTGTTGGTTAGATAGCCCAACATAACAAGAGGATAAACATAGTTTGATTGACTTTGTTGGTTAGATAGCCCAACATAACAAGAGGATAAAACATAGTTTGATTGACTTTGTTGGTTAGATAGCCCAACATAACAAGAGGATAAAACATAGTTTGATTGACTTTATTGGTTAGATAGCCCAACATAACAAGAGGATAAAACATAGTTTGATTGACTTTGTTGGTTAGATAGCCCAACATAACAAGAGGATAAAACATAGCTTGATTGACCTTGTTGGTTAGATAGCCCAACATAACAAGAGGATAAAACATAGTTTGATTGACTTTGTTGGTTAGATAGCCCAACATAACAAGAGGATAAACATAGTTTGATTGACTTTGTTGGTTAGATAGCCCAACATAACAAGAGGATAAAACATAGTTTGATTGACTTTGTTGGTTAGGATAGCCCAACATAACAAGAGGATAAAACATAGTTTGATTGACTTTGTCAGTTAGATAGCCCAACATAACAAGAGGATAAAACATAGTTTGATTGACCTTGTTGGTTAGATAGCCCAACATAACAAGAGGATAAAACATAGTTTGATTGACCTGTTGGTTAGATAGCCCAACATAACAAGAGGATAAAACATAGTTTGATTGACCTTGTTGGTTAGATAGCCCAACATAACAAGAGGATAAAACATAGTTTGATTGACTTTGTTGGTTAGATAGCCCAACATAACAAGAGGATAAAACATAGTTTGATTGACTTTGTTGGTTAGATAGCCCAACATAACAAGAGGATAAAACATAGTTTGATTGACCTTGTTGGTTAGATAGCCCAACATAACAAGAGGATAAAAACATAGTTTATCAATTTGTTGGTTAGATATCTAACATAACAAGAGGATAAAACATAGTTTGATTGACCTTGTTGGTTAGATAGCCCAACATAACAAGAGGATGAAATATAGTTTGATTGACTTTGTTGGTTAGATAGCCCAACATAACAAGAGGATAAAACATAGTTTGATTGACTTTGTTGGTTAGATAGCCCAACATAACAAGAGGATAAACATAGTTTGATTGACTTTGTTGGTTAGATAGCCCAACATAACAAGAGGATAAAACATAGTTTGATTGACTTTGTTGGTTAGATAGCCCAACATAACAAGAGGATAAAACATAGTTTGATTGACTTTGTTGGTTAGATAGCCCAACATAACAAGAGGATAAAACATAGTTTGATTGACTTTGTTGGTTAGATAGCCTAACATAACAAGAGGATAAACATAGTTTTATCGACTTTGTTGGTTAGATAGCCCAACATAACAAGAGGATAAAACATAGTTTGATTGACTTTGTTGGTTAGATAGCCCAGCATAACAAGAGGATAAAACATAGTTTGATTGACTTTGTTGGCTAGATAGCCCAACATAACAAGAGGATAAAACATAGTTTGATTGACTTTGTTGGTTAGATAGCCCAACATAAAATAAGAGGATAAAACATAGTTTGATTGACCTTGTTGGTTAGATAGCCCAACATAACAAGAGGATAAACATAGTTTGATTGACTTTGTTGGTTAGATAGCCCAACATAACAAGAGGATAAAACATAGTTTGATTGGTCTTGTTGGTTAGATAGCCCAACATAACAAGAGGATAAAACATAGTTTGATTGACCTTGCTGGTTAGATAGCCTACCATAACAAGAGGATAAAACATAGTTTGATTGACCTTGTTGCTAGATAGCCCAACATAACAAGAGGATAAACATAGTTTGATTGACTTTGTTGGTTAGATAACTAACATAACAAGAGGATAAAACATAGTTTGATTGACCTTGTTGGTTAGATAGCTCAACATAACAAGAGGATAAAACATAGTTTGATTGATCTTGTTGGTTAGATAGCCCAACATAAAGAGGATAAACATAGTTTGATTGACTTTGTTGGTTAGATAGCCTAACATAAGAGGATAAAATAATTTGATTGGGCTTTGTTGGTTAGATAGCCCAACATAACAAGAGGATAAAACAGTTTGATTAGCTTGTTGGTTAGATAGCCCAACATAACAAGAGGATAAAACATAGTTTGATTGACTTTGTTGGTTAGATAGCCCAACATAACAAGAGGATAAACATAGTTTGATTGACCTTGTTGGTTAGATAGCCCAACATATAAGGGGATAAAACATAGTTTGAGATGACCTTGTTGGTTAGATAGCCCAACATAACAAGAGGATAAAACATAGTTTGATTGACCTTGTTGGTTAGATAGCCCAACATAACAAGAGGATAAAACACAATTTGATTGACTTCATTTGGTTAGATAGCCCAACATAACAAGAGGATAAAACATAGATTTGATTGACTTTGTTGGTTAGAATATTAGCTTATATGTAGAGGGATAAACAGTTTGATTGACCTTGTGGTTAGATAGCCCAACATAACAAGAGGATAAAACATAGTTTGATTGACTTTGTTGGTTAAATATTAGCATAACAAGGAAGGATGAAACATAGTTTGATTGACCTTGTTGGTTAGATAGCCCAACATAACAAGAGGGATAAAACATAGTTTGATTGACTTTGTTGGTTAGATAGCCCAACATAACAAGAGGATAAAACATAGTTTGATTGACTTTGTTGGTTAGATAGCCCAACATAACAAGAGGATAAAACATAGTTTGATTGACTTTGTTGGTTAGATAGCCCAGCATAACAAGAGGATAAAACATAGTTTGATTGTTTTGTTGATTCAGATATAGCCCAACATATGGAGGGATAATGGTTTGATTAGCTTTGTTGATTGATCAACCCAACATAACAAGAGGATAAAACATAGTTTGATTGACTTTGTTGGTTAGATAGCCCAACATAACAAGAGGATAAAACATAGTTTGATTGACTTTGTTGGTTAGATAGCCCAACATAACAAGAGGATAAAACATAGTTTGATTGACTTTGTTGGTTAGATAGCCCAACATAACAAGAGGATAAAACATAGTTTGATTGACTTTGTTGGTTAGATAGCCCAGCAACAAAGAGGGATAAAACATAGTTTGGTTGACTTGTTGGTTGATAAGCCCAACATAACAAGAGGATAAAACATAGTTTGATTGACCTTGTTGGTTAGATAGCCCAACCTGTAGAAGATAAAACATAGTTTGATTGACTTTGTTGGTTAGATAGCCCAACGTAACAGAAGGATAAAACATGATTTGATTGACCTTGTTGGTTAGATAGCCCAACATAACAAGAGGATAAAACATAGTTTGATTGACCTTGTTGGTTAGATAGCCCAACATAACAAGAGGGTAAACATAGTTTAGATGACTTGTTGGTTAGATAAGCTTAACATAACAAGAGGATAAAACATAGTTTGATTGACGTTGGTTAGATAGCCCAACATATGAGAGGATAAAACATAGTTTGATTGACCTTGTTGGTTAGATAGCCCAACATATTAAGAGGATAAAACATAGTTTGATTGACCTTGATAGTTGAATATTAACCTGCTCGAAGGATAAAACATAGTTTGATTGACTTTGTTGGTTAGATAGCCCAACATAACAAGAGGATAAAACATAGTTTGATTGACTTTGTTGGTTAGATAATAGCCCAACATAACAAGAGGATAAAACGTATAGTTTGATTGACTTTGTTGGTTGAATAGCCCAACATAACAAGAGGATAAAACATAGTTTGATTGACTTTGTTGGTTAGATAGCCCAACATAACAAGAGGATAAAACATAGTTTGATTGACCTTGTTGGTTAGATAGCCCAACATAACAAGAGGATAAAACATAGTTTAATTCGACTTTGTTGGTTAGATAGCCCAACATAACAAGAGGATAAAACATAGTTTGATTGACTTTGTTGGTTAGATAGCCCAACATAACAAGAGGATAAAACATAGTTTGATTGACTTTGTTGGTTAGATAGCCCAACATAACAAGAGGATAAAACATAGTTTGATTGACTTTGTTGGTTAGATAGCCCAACATAACAAGAGGATAAAACATAGTTTGATTGACTTTGTTGATTCAGATAGCCAACATAACAAGAGGATAAAACATAGTTTGATTGACTTTGTTGGTTAGATAGCCCAACATAACAAGAGGATAAAACATAGTTTGATTGACTTTGTTGGTTAGATAGCCCAACATAACAAGAGGATAAAACATAGTTTGATTGACTTTGTTGGTTAGATAGCCCAACATAACAAGAGGATAAAACATAGTTTGATTGAACTTTTGATGATTCAAATGCTTCAATAACAAAGGATAAAACATAGTTTGATTGACTTTGTTGGTTAGATAGCCCAACATAACAAGAGGATAAAACATAGTTTGATTGACTTTGTTGGTTAGATAGCCCAACATATAAAGGATAGCGCTAGTTTGATTGACTTTGTTGGTTAGATAGCCCTTTGTCTTGAGGATAAAATAGTTTTGATTGACACCATTGGTTGAATAGCCCAACATAACAAAGAGGATAAAACAGTTGATTGACTTTGTTGGTTAGATAGCCCAACATAACAAGAGGATAAAAACATAGTTTGATTGACTTTGTTGGTTAGATAGCCCAACATAACAAGAGGATAAAACATAGTTTGATTGACTTTGTTGGTTAGATAGCCCAACATAACAAGAGGATAAAACATAGTTTGATTGACTTTGTTGGTTAGATAGCCCAACATAACAAGAGGATAAAACATAGTTTGATTGACTTTGTTGGTTAGATAGCCCAACATAACAAGAGGATAAAACATAGTTTGATTAGCTTTATTGATTCCGGTAACCCTTTTAACAAGAGGATAAAACATAGTTTGATTGACTTTGTTGGTTAGATGACCCAACATAACAAGAGGATAAAACATAGTTTGATTGACTTTATTGCTGGTTAGATAGCTAACATAACAGAGGATAAACATAATTTGATTGACTTTATTGGTTAGATAGCCCAACATAACAAGAGGATAAAACATGGTTGATTGACTTTGTTGGTTGATAATGCATAACAAGAGGATAAAACAGCAGTTTGATTGACTTTGTTGGTTAGATAGCCCAACATAACAAGAGGATAAAACATGATTTGATTGACTTTGTTGGTTAGATAGCCCAACATAACAAGAGGATAAAACATAGTTTGATTGACTTTGTTGGTTGAGTAGCCCAACATAACAAGAGGATATTGAACCTGATTGTTTGTTGGTTAGATAGCCCAACATAACAAGAGGATAAAGCCTTAGTTTGATTGACTTTGTTGGTTAGATAGCCCAACATAACAAGAGGATAAAACATAGTTTGATTGACTTTGTTGGTTAAATAGCCCAATAACATAACAAAGAGGATAAAACATAGTTTGATTGACTTTGTTGGTTCTGATACTTCCAACATAACAAGAGGATAAAACATAGTTTGATTGACTTTGTTGGTTAGATAGCCCAACATAACAAGAGGATAAAACATAGTTTGATTGACTTTGTTGATTGAATAGCCAACCATAACAAGAAGGATAAAACATAGTTTGATTGACTTTGTTGGTTAGATGGCCCAACATAACAAGAGGATAAAACATAGTTTGATTGACTGGTAGTTGGAGTAGCCCAACATAACAAAGAGGATAAAACATAGTTTGATTGACTTTGTTGATTTAGATAGCCCAACATAACAGAGGATAAAACATAGTTTGATTGACTTTGTTGGTTAGATAGCCCAACATAACGGATAAAGCATAGTTTGATTGACTTTGTTGGTTAGATAGCCCAACATAACAAGGATAAAACATAGTTTGATTGACTTTGTTGGTTAGATAGCCCAACATAACAAGAGGATAAAACAGAGTTTGATTGACTTTGTGGTTAGATAGCCCAACATAACAAGAGGATAAAACAGAGTTTGATTGACCTTGGTAGTTGACCATTTAACATAACAAGAGGATAAAACATAGTTTGATTGACCTTGTTGATTGGTATTAACACCATGAGGATAAAACATAGTTTGGTTGACCTTGTTGGTTAGATAGCCCAACATAACAAGAGGATAAAACAGAGTTTGATTGACCTTGTTGGTTAGACCAGCCAACATAACAAGAGGATAAAACATGATTTGAATTGGCCTTGTTGGTTAGATAGCCCAACATAACAAGGGATAGTGAGTTTGATTGACCTTGTTGGTTAGATAGCCCAACATAACAAGAGGATAAAACATAGTTTGATTGACTTTGTTGGTTAGATAGCCCAACATAACAAGAGGATAAAACATAGTTTGATTGACTTTATTGGTTAGATAGCCCAACATAACAAAGGATAAAACATAGTTTGAATGACCTTGTGTTAAAGGTTGAATATTACTTGTATAACAGAGGATAAAACATAGTTTGATTGACTTTGCTGGTTAGATAGCCAACATAACAAGAGGATAAAACATAGTTTGATTGACTTTGTTGGTTAGATAGCCCAACATAACAAGAGGATAAAACATAGTTTGATTGACCTTGTTGGTTAGATAGCCCAACATAACAAGAGGATAAAACATAGTTTGATTGACTTTGTTGGTTAGATAGCCCAACATAACAAGAGGATAAAACATAGTTTGATTGACTTCTTGATGGTTGAATGGCCAACATATGAAGGATAAACTATAGTTTGATTGTTAATAATTGACCAGTAACATAACAAGAGGATAAAACATAGTTTGATTGACTTTGTTGGTTAGATATTGTATAACAAGAGGATAAAACATAGTTTGATTGACTTTGTTGGTTAGAATGTGCTTTATAAGAGGATAAAACATAGTTTGATTGACTTTGTTGGTTAGATAGCCCAACATAACAAGAGGATAAAACATAGTTTGATTGACTTTGTTGGTTAGATAGCCCAACATATGAAGGATAAAACATAGTTTGATTGACTTTTGTTGGTTAGATAGCTAACCTCAACAAGAGGATAAAACATAGTTTGATTGACTTTGTTGGTTAGATAGCCCAACATATAGGGAGGATAAAACATAGTTTGATTGACTTTGTTGGTTAGATAGCCCAACATAACAAGAGGATAAAACATAGTTTGATTGACTTTGTTGGTTAGATAGCCCAACATAACAGAGATAAAACATAGTTTGATTGACACCATTGGGATTGAATGGCCAACATAACAAGAGGATAAAACATAGTTTGATTGACTTTGTTGGTTAGATGGCCAACAACATAGCACCAGAGGATAAAACATAGTTTGATTGACCTTGTTAGTTGATAACCCAACATAACAAGAGGATAAAACATAGTTTGGTCAACTTGTTGGTTAGAATGTGCCTCGCAAGAGGATAAGCTTAGTTTGATTGACTTTGTTGGTTAGATAGCCCAACATAACAGAGGATAAAACATAGTTTGATTGACTTTGTTGGTTAGATAGCCCAATACAAGAGGATAAAACATAGTTTGATTGACTTGTTGGTTAGATAGCCCAACATAGAGGATAAAACATAGTTTGATTGACTTTGTTGGTTAGATAGCCCAACATAACAAGAGGATAAAACATAGTTTTGATTGACTTTGTTGGTTAGATAGCCCAACATAACAAAACATAGTTTGATTGACTTTGTTGGTTAGATAGCCCAACATAACAAGAGGATATGACATAGTTTGATTGACTTTGTTGGTTAGATAGCCCAACATAACAAGAGGATAAAACATAGTTTGATTGACTTTTTTGGTTAAGATATTGTATAACAAGAGGATAAAACATAGTTTGATTGACTTTGTTGGTTAGATAGCCCAACATATTGAGGATAAACATAGTTTGGATGACCTTGTTGGTTAGATAGCCCAACATAACAAGAGGATAAAACATAGTTTGATTGACTTTGTTGATTGAATGCTTCCTTATAACAAGAGGATAAAACATAGTTTGATTGACTTTGTTGGTTGAACAATACCACTTTTATAGAGGATAAACAAGTTGATTGACTTTGTTGGTTAGATATGTATAACAAGAGGATAAAACGTGGTGAATTGACTTTGTTGTTGGTTAGATAGCCCAACATAACAAGAGGATAAAACATGATTTGATTGACTTTGTTGGTTAGATGACCCAACATAACAAGAGGATAAATATGGTTGATTGACATATTGATTCTGATAATACAACATAACAAGAGGATAAACATAGTTTGATTGACTTTGTTGGTTAGATAGCCCAACATAACAGAAGGATCAGAAACATAGTTTGAATTGACTTTGTTGGTTAGATAGCCCAACATAACAAGAGGATAAAACATAGTTTGATTGACTTTAGTATTGATAGCCCAACATAACAAGAGGATAAACATAGTTTGATTGACTTTGTTGGTTAGATAGCCCAACATAACAAGAGGATAAAACATAGTTTGATTGACCTTGTTGGTTAGATAGCCCAACATAACAAGAGGATAAAACATAGTTAGATGAAACATTGTGGTTAGATAGCCCAACATAACAAGAGGATCAAACATAGTTTGATTGACTTTGTTGGTTGAGTAGCCCAACATAACAAGAGGATAAAACATAGTTTGATTGACTTTGTTGGTTTGAATATTGTATAACAAGAGGATAAAACATAGTCTGATTGACTTTGTTGGTTAGATAACAACATAACAAGAGGATAAAACATAGTTTGATTGACTTTGTTGGTTAGATAGCCCAACATAACAGAGATAAAAACAGTTTGATTGACTTTGTTGGTTAGATAGCCCAACATAACAAGAGGATAAACATGATTTGATTGACTTTGTTGGTTAGATAACCCAACATAACAGGGATAAAACATAGTTTGATTGACTTTGTTGGTTAAATTGACCCAACATAACAAGAGGATAAAACATAGTTTGATTGACTTTGTTGGTTAGATAGCCCAACATAACAAGAGGATAAAACATAGTTTGATTGACTTTGTTGGTTAGATAGCCCAACATAACAAGAGGATAAAACATAGTTTGATTGACTTTGGTTAATGTTAACATAACAAGAGGATAAAACATAGTTTGATTGACTTTGTTGGTTAGATAGCCCAACATAACAAGAGGATAAAACATAGTTTGATTGACTTTGTTGGTTAGATAGCCCAACATAACAAGAGGATAAAACATAGTTTGATTGACTTTGGCTGGTTAGATAGCCCAACAACAAGAGGATAAATATAGTTTGATTGACTTTGTTGATTCGATATTGCCTGGGGATAAAACATAAGTTTGATTGACTTTGTTGGTTAGATAGCCCAACATAACAAGAGGATAAAACATAGTTTGATTGACCTTGTTGGTTAGATAGCCCAACATAACAAGAGGATAAAACATAATTTGATTGACTTTGTTGGTTGAATGTTAACATAACAAGATAAATATGATTTGATTGACTTTGTTGGTTAGATAGCCCAACACCTGTAGGATAAAACATAGTTGATTGACTTTTTGTTGGTTAGATAGCCCAACATAACAAGAGGATAAAACATAGTTTGATTGACTTTGTTGGTTAGATAGCCCAACATAACAAGGAATGTAGTATAGTTTGATTGACTTTGTTGGTTAGATAGCCCAACATAACAAAGAGGATAAAACATAGTTTGATTGACTTTGTTGGTTAGAATGGCTTCAACATAACAAAGTTAACCTTGATTTGATTGACTTTGTTGGTTAGATAGCCCAACATAACAAAGGAAGAGATGAAAACATAGTTTAGTTGACTTTGTTGTTTAGATAGCCCAACATAACAAAGGAAGGGATAAAACATAGTTTGATTGACTTTGTTGGTTAGATAGCCCAACATAACAAGAGGATACAACATACATTTGAATTAGCTTTGTGGTTGAATGGCCAACACCTTTAAGAGGATAAAACATAGTTTGATTGACTTTGTTGATTCAAATGTTAACATAACAAGAGGATAAAACATAGTTTGATTGACTTTGTTGGTTAGATAGCCCAACATAACAAGAGGATAAAACATAGTTTGATTGACTTTGTTAGTTAGACCATTACTTAATGAAAGGATAATACGTTTGATTGACTTTATTGGTTAGATGACAACATAACAAGAGGATAAAACATAGTTTGATTGACTTTGTTGGTTAGATAGCCCAACATAACAAGAGGATAAAACATAGTTTGATTGACTTTGTTGGTTAGATAGCCCAACATAACAAGAGGATAAAACATAGTTTGACTTTGTTGGACAAATGTTAACATAACAAGAGGATAAAACATAGTTTGATTGACCTTGTTGGTTAGATAGCCCAACATAACAAGAGGGATAAAACATAGTTGATTGTGTTGTTGGTTAGATAGCCCAACATAACAAGAGGATAAAACATAGTTTGATTGACTTTGTTGGTTAGATAACCCAACCTGTAAGAGGATAAACATAGTTTGATTGACTTTGTTGGATTGAATAGCCAACATATAAGAAGATGACAAACATAGTTTGATTGACTTTGTTGGTTAGATAGCCCAACATAACAAGAGGATAAAACATAGTTTGATTGACTTTGTTGGTTAGATAGCCCAACATAACAAGAGGATAAAACATAGTTTGATTGACTTTGTTGGTTAGATAGCCCAACATAACAAGAGGATAAAACATAGTTTGATTGACTTTGTTGGTTGAATAGCTAAACATAACAAAGAGGATAAAACATAGTTTGATTGACTTTGTTGGTTGAATGACTGACATAACAAGAAGGATAAAACATAGTTTGATTGACTTTGTTGGTTAGATAATACAACAGAGGATAAAACATAGTTTGATTGACTTTGTTGGTTAGATAGCCCAACATAACAAGAGGATAAAACACAGTTTGATTGACCTTGTTGAGTTGAATGTTAACCATAACAAGAGGATAAAACATAGTTTGATTGACTTTGTTGGTTAGATAGCCCAACATAACAGGATAAAACATGATTGACTTTGTTGGTTAGATAGCCCAACATAACAAGAGGATAAAACATGGTTTGATTGACCTTGTTGGTTAGATAGCCCAACATAACAAGAGGATAAAACATAGTTTGATTGACTTTGTTGGTTAGATAGCCCAACATAACAAGAGGATAAAACATAGTTTGATTGACTTTGTTGGTTAGATAGCCCAACATAACAAGAGGATAAAACATAGTTTGATTGACTTTGTTGGTTAGATAACCAACATAACAAGAGGATAAAACATAGTTTCGTTGACCTTGTTGGTTCGAATAACCCAACAACAAGAGGATAAACTTAGTTTGATTGACTTTAGGCGGTTAGATAGCCCCAACATAACAAGAGGATAAATATCGTTTGATTGTTGACTTTGTTGGTTAGATAACCCAACACCAACAAGAGGATAAAGCTTATGATTTAGTTGACTTTGTTGGTTAGACAACCAACATAACAGAGGATAAAACATAGTTTGATTGACCTTGGTGGCGGTTAGATGTTAACATGCCGAGATCAAAAAAGCTTACCTCGTTTGATTGACTTTGTTGGTTAGATAGCCCAACATAACAAGAGGATAAAACATAGTTTGATTGACTTTGTTGGTTAGATAGCCCAACGCTTAAAGGGATAAAACTAGATTTGATTGACTTTGTTGGTTAGATAGTAACATAACAGAGGATAAAACATAGTTTGATTGACTTTGTTGGTTAGATAGCCCAACATAACAAGAGGATAAAACATAGTTTGATTGACCTTGTTGGTTAGATAGCCCAACATAACAAGAGGATAAAACATAGTTTGATTGACTTTGTTGGTTAGATAGCCCAACATAACAAGAGGATAAAACATAGTTTGATTGACTTTGTTGGTTAGATAGCCCAACATAACAAGAGGATAAAACATAGTTTGATTGAACTTGTTGGTTAGATAGCCCAACATAACAAGAGGATAAAACATAGTTTGATTGACTTTGTTGGTTAGATAGCCCAACAACAAGATAAAAACATAGTTTGATTGACTTTGTTGGTTAGATAGCCCAACATAACAGAGATCAAAACATAGTTTGATTGACCTTGTTGGTTAGATACAGCTAACCTATGAAGGATAAAACATAGTTTGATTGACCTTGTTGGTTAGATAGCCCAACATAACAAGAGGATAAAACATAGTTTGATTGACTTTGTTGGTTAGATAGCCCAACATAACAAGAGGATAAAACATAGTTTGATTGAACTTGTTGGTTAGATAGCCCAACATAACAAGAGGATAAAACATAGTTTGATTGACTTTGTTGGTTAGATAGCCCAACTTTATAGAGGATAAAACATAAGTTTGATTGACTTTGTTGGTTAGATAGCCCAACATAACAAAGAGGATAAACATAGTTTGATTGACCTTGTTGGTTAGATAGCCCAACATAACAAGAGGATAAAACATAGTTGATTCATTGTTGATTGAATATTGTACCATAACAAGAGGATAAAACATAATTTTGATTGACTTTGTTGGTTAGATAGCTGTTAACATATAGAAGGATAAAAATACTCCGTTTGATTGAACTTGTTGGTTAGATAGCCCAACATAACAAGGGGATAAAACATAGTTTGATTGACTTTAGTGGTTAGATAGCCCAACATAACAAGAGGATAAGCATGGTTGATTGTTGTTGGTTAGATAGCCCAACATAACAAGAGGATAAAACATAGTTTGATTGACCTTGTTGGTTAGATAGCCCAACATAACAAGAGGATAAAACATAGTTTGATTGGCCAACCATTGATTGAATGGCCAACATAACAAGAGGATAAAGCATAGTTTGATTGACCTTGTTGGTTAGATAGCCCAACATAACAAGAGGATAAAACATATTTTGATTGACTTTGTTGGTTAGATAGCCCAACGCAACAAGAGGATAAAACATAGTTTGATTGACTTTGTTGGTTAGATAGCCCAACATAACAGAGATAAAACATGGTTGATTGACCTTGTTGGGTAGATAGCCCAACATAACAAAGGATATAAAGCTTATAGTTTGATTGACTTTGTTAGTTGGTGTTAACATATGAGGATCAAACATAGTTTGATTGACTTTGTTGGTTAGATAGCCCAACATAACAGGATAAAACATAGTTTGATTGACCTTGTTGGTTAGATGGCCCAACATAACAAGAGGATAAAACATAGTTTGATTGACTTTGTTGGTTAGATAGCCCAACATAACAAGAGGATAAAACATAGTTTGATTGACTTTGTTGGTTAGATAAACCAGCTTCAACAAGAGGATAAAACATAGTTTGATTGACCTTGTTGGTTAGATAGCCCAACATAACAAGAGGATAAAACATAGTTTGATTGACCTTGTTGGTTAGATAGCCCAACATAACAAGAGGATAAACTAAGTTTGATTGACCTTGTGGTCGATAGCCCAACATAACAAAGAGGATAAAATATCGTTTGATTGACCTTGTTGGTTAGATAGCCAACATATGAGAGGATAAAACATAGTTTGATTGACTTTGTTGATTGAACCATTATAACAAGAGGATAAAACTCTCGTTGAAGTTGTTTTGTTGGTTAGATAGCCAAACATAACAAGAGGATAAAACATAGTTTGATTGACTTTGTTGGTTGAATATGACAGTAACCTGCTGTAGAGGACCGACGAGGATTTGATTGACTTTGTTGGTTAGATAGCCCAACATATTAGAGGATAAAGCAAGTTTGATTGACCTTTGACGGTTGAATAGCTAACATAACAAAGGGATAAACATCTCGTTGATTGACTTTGTTGGTTAGATAGCCAACTTGTCAAGAGGGATATTATGGTTTAGTTAAACTTTGGTAGTTGGAATAGCCAACATAACAGAGGATAAACATAGTTTGATTGACTTTGTTGGTTAGATAGCCCAACATAACAAGAGGATAAAACATAGTTTGATTGGTATTTATTTAAGTTAGATAATATAGAGATAAAACATAGTTTTAGTTATTTTGTTGGTTAGATAGCCCAACATAACAAGAGGATAAAACATAGTTTGATTGACTTTGTTGGTTAGATAGCCCAACATAACAAGAGGATAAAACATAGTTTGATTGGCTTTGTTGGATTAGGCCCAACATAACAAGAGGATAAAACATAGTTTGATTGACCTTGTTAGTTGAATAGCCCAACATAACAAGGAAGAGGATAAAACATAGGTTTGATTGCAGCTTTGTTGGATAAGATGTTAACATGTAAGAGGATAAAACATGGTTGAATTGACCTTATTGGTTACGATAGCCCAACATAACAAGAGGATAAAACATAGTTTGATTGACTTTGTTGGTTAGATAGCCCAACATATGAGAGGATAAAACATAGTTTGATTGACCTTGTTGGATTGAGTAGCCCAACATATGAGAGGATAAAACATAGTTTGATTGACTTTGTTGGTTAGATAGCCCAACATAACAAGAGGATAAAACATAGTTTGATTGACTTTGTTGGTTAGATAATGCTTAACAAAGGATCAAAGCACTCATTTGATTGACTTGTTGGTTGAATATTATTTTAACAAAGAGATAAAACATAGTTTGGAACAGCCTTGTTGGTTGATAGCCCAACATATAAAGAGATAAACATAGTTGATTGACCTTGTTGGTTAGATAGCCCAACATAACAAGAGGATAAAACATAGTTTGATTGACTTTGTTGATTCAGACGCTTCATATAACAAGAGGATAAAACATAGTTTGATTGACCTTGTTGGTTAGATAGCCCAACATAACAAAAGTTAGTATGATTTAGTTGACTTTGTTGGTTAGATAGCCCAACATAACAAGAGGATAAAACTGCTGGTTGATTGACTGGTAGTTAGATAGCCCAACATAACAAGAGGATAAAACATGGTTGATTGACTTTGTTGGTTAGATAGCCCAACATAACAAGGAAAGGGATAAAACATAGTTTGATTGACTTTGTTGGTTAGATAGCCCAACATAACAAGAGGATAAAACATAGTTTGGGGTGTTATTGGTTAGATAGCCCAACATAACAAGAGGATAAAACATGGTTGATTGACCTTGTTGGACGAATGACCCAACATAACAAGAGGATAAAACATATTTGATTGACTTTGTTGGTTAGATAGCCCAACATAACAAGAGGATAAAACATAGTTTGATTGACTTTGTTAGTTAGATAGCCAACATAACAGAAAGACTATAAACATGAATTTTGATTGACATTGGTTAGATAGCCCAACATATGAAGGATAAAACATGATTTGGTGGATGACTTTGTTGGTTAGATAGCCCAACATAACAAGAGGATAAAACATAGTTTGATTGACCTTGTTGGTTAGATAGCCTTGTACCAACAAGAGGATAAAACATAGTTTGATTAGCTTTGTTGGTTAGATAACTTTACAACATAACAAGAAGGATAAAACATGATTCTGATTGGCTTTGTTGGTTAGATAACCCAACATATAGAAGATAAACTTTGATTTGATTGACTTTGTTGGTTAGATAGCCCAACATAACAAGAGGATAAAACATAGTTTGATTGACTTTGTTGGTTAGATAGCCCAACATAACAAGGATAAAACATAGTTTGATTGACCTTGTTGGTTAGATAGCCCAACATAACAAGAGGATAAAACATAGTTTGATTGACTTTGTTGGTTAGATAGCCCAACACTTAACAGAGGATAAAACATAGTTTGATTGACCTTGTTGGTTAGATAACCCAACATAACAAGAGGATAAAACATGGTTGGTGTTGTTGGTTGAATGGCCCAACATAACAAGAGGATAAACATGGTTGGTCTTTGTTGGTTGGGCCTTCAACATATGAGATAAAACACCTGGTTGATTGACTTTGTTGGTTAGATAGCCCAACATATAGGATAACATGATTTGATTGGTAACTTTGTTGGTTAGATAGCCCAACATAACAAGAGGGATAAAACATAGTTTGATTGACCTTGTTGGTTGATAGCCCAACATAACAAGAGGATAAAACATAGTTTGATTGACTTTGTTGGTTAGATAGCCCAACATAACAAAGGATAAAACATAGTTTGATTGACTTTGTTGGTTAGATAGCCCAACATAACAAGAGGATAAAACATGATTTGATTGACTTTTGTTGGTTAGATAACCAACATAACAAGAGGATAAAACATAGTTTGATTGACTTTGTTGGTTAGATAGCCCAACATAACAAGAGGACAAAACATAGTTTGATTGACTTTGTTGGTTAGATAGCTAACCTTAACAAGAGGATAAAACATAGTTTGATTGACTTTGTTGGTTAGATAGCCCAACATAACAAGAGGATAAAACATAGTTTGATTGACTTTGTTGGTTAGATAGCCCAACATAACAAGAGGATAAAACATAGTTTGATTGACTTTATTAGTTGAATGACCCCGGCATAACAAGAGGATAAAACATAGTTTGATTGACTTTGTTGGTTGAATAGCCCAACATAACAGAAGATAAAACATAGTTTGATTGACCTTGTTGGTTAGATAGCCCAACATAACAAGAGGATAAACATGGTTGATTGGCTTTGTAGTTAGATAATACCAACATATGAGATAAAACATAGTTTGATTGACCTTGTTGGTTAGATAGCCCAACATAGCAAGAGGATAAAACATAGTTTGATTGACTGTTGGTTGATAATGGCTATGAAAGGATAAAACATAGTTTGATTGACTTTGTTGATTGAATATTTAACGCAGAGGATAAAACAGTTTGATTGACTTTGTTGGTTAGATAGCC